>MU226477.1:4847481-4884279 GCA_018584345.1 Thuja plicata
TACATGACACAACCTTTTATGCCATAACCAAACATCATTATATTGTGCAAACAAGCATGTCTCATCAACTAAGTCCAGATAGAACAAGTTACCTTTTGTTTTCTCTCCACTTCCAACTAGTTCTCCAATGGCATCATAGATCTTTGCCTTCTTGTGATGGAATTCAACTCTGTAACCAGAAGTATTCAACATACATTGTCACATCTGATCTTGTCAGTCAAGTTAATTGATCATTTCCCTTTAACAAGACATGGTGCATCATTACCAAATTTAGCATAACCACCATTGCACTGATCTATGGTTTCAAATTTATCCTTGTCACCAGTCATGTGATGTGAACAACCACTGTCAATAATCCAATGGTCACCTTTACTCATATAAGAAATTAATGTAGTTTTCTCATCATCATCAGAATCATCTTTCATAGCAACATACACAACTTCTATATCATTTTCATCATGATTATCATTTCCACTATCAGAAGCTTCTTCAGCTATATAGCAAGATTTCTTACCTTTTGCTTTGTAATCCTTATACTTTCTGAAGTCTCGGTCATCCTTTTTGTCTTTTTAATTATTGTCCCTTCGTTCATCTTTGTCATTCTTATCAGGACATCTACCAGCAATATGACCAACTTTGTTACATGAAAAAAAAATGATAGGAAGTTTACCTTTGAATTTTCCTTTTCCTCTAGATAGTCTTCTTGCTATAAGTGCCTCAAGTTCTTCCAGATCATCATCTATAGTGTCGCCGTCACTGTTTACACATTTCTTTCCTTTCTTTGATTTGTTAAGGACCAACTGGGATCTGAATGCTGAATCAATAGCTTGTGGAGTGTAGTTATCAAAATTTGACATCTCAAATGCAGTTTGTCTGCCTACCAGACCTTCTAAAGTCAAATTGTTATTAGGAGAACATCTTAATTCTTGAATTGTAGAGACTCTAATAGCATATACAGGAATAATACTTCTTAATACCTTGGTCATAATGGTGTTATCATCAATGGTTCCATTATCTCTTCTAATAGCATTCACAACTTCTTTTATCCCACCACAATATTGAACTATATTTTCTCCTTCATGCATTTTTATTTCATCAAACTTACCTCTTAAACTTTTAGATTTGGCTCTTAGCACATTTGTATCTCCTCCATATATGGTTGCTAGGGTATCCCACATTTGCTTTGCATTTGTACAATTCTTTGTCTTCAAATTTAGGATAGCTTAGGGATGATGTGATCTCCAACATTGCTTGATTGTGTTTCTACTTTTCTCTTAACTGTTCAGCGGTAAGAGGTGTAGTTGGGACTACATGATCATGTTCAATATAGTGCTTAGCAGCATCACCAATACTATCCAGATGAAATTTCATCAAACTCTGTCATGCAGGGAAGTTATCTTTGTTCAACTTTGGTACCTCCTTTTTATACATCTTGATCTTTTTCTCCAAGTACCTTCAAACTGTTTTCAAGAGACCAGAGCTTTCATACCAATTGTTAGAGTGAATTTAGAATAACTAAGAGGGGATGAATCAGTTATCCTCAGGTCTAGATGTACCAATTGAAACTTTATAGCACTTTAAACAATATGCTCGGCAGCAATAGCATAAGTCAACAACATAAATATGCAGTTTAATGTTCAAATGTAATCAACTTATAGAAACTTAACATTAAAACAAAACATAAACATTCACACAAGTCGACACTAGTATTTAATGTGGAAACTCAAATTGGGAAAAACCACCAGTAACATGCTACCAAGTTTTCACTCTTCTGAAGTGAGCTCTTCTAGGAGCCAACCCTGTTAAAGGTTACAAAACACATTGTTAAATGTGACCTGGCTAAAGGATCTAAACACCCTGTCAGGAGTGGCCTTGTTAGAGGTCTTAGAACATTCCACCTAAATGTCACCTTGCTTAAAGGATTTATATAATGACTGTTAGGTCAACCTAGTTAAAGGATTTTGACTGATACAATGGTTAGAAAGTAATCAGTAGGTGTGATCTAATACATACAACTTAATTTGCAAATCCAGATCCAATTCAGCTCTTATGCTAATTCAATTAGTTGCCTCCATTCTCATGTCATCTTCAGATATGCTTGGAAATCCATCAAGCAATCACTTTCGCAACTCTCTGCTTCTCTGTTCAGCCTTCTTTGCTAGATCATGCTAATTAGTCAATTAACCATGCAATCCTCTTGCATACACTTTTCACATACATACACTTGAATAACCCCTTGAGGTTATCTTATACCTCTTCATCTAGGTAAAATAAATATTTTCTGCTTAATCAAGATCGTAGATCTTAGGTTAGGTTAGATCCAACGGATCTTTCCATCATTACATTTAATTTATTTATCCAAAGCAATCACTAATTAAATCTTGGATCCATACATTAATTACGGTTACCCATGCATTTAAATAGTGTGGACGAATCATGCTTATCCTTAATTAACTTTACATATCCCAATAAATTCAATTATGTCAGCCAGAGATCTCAAATCTAAACAATTACCAAAATATTGTTGCTCGGCCAACACTATGTTCTTCCACTCGGTCATCACTATTTTCCTCAGCAATTTACTGGCGCTCGATCGACACTAAGAAATTGTACTCGACATACATTGGTGCTTGGTTGACACAAACTTCACTCGACATATACTATTCCCAGTAAACTGACATCTTGACTTAGTGTTATGGATAAACAACACATTACTTTGCCAATGTGCCAACTGATCAAGTACCCTTGTAATTTCTCATAACTCAACCATTTCACTCGGTCTTCTTGTTATCCTTGCCTTCAAATATTCTTCAACAATCAATAGATATGGTACTCAAACAGATAGCAATAGTCTCACTAGTTAAGGTTTGATATCAATGACAAAACAACAATTGTTTACATTGTAGCTTTCCAACAGTATCATACTGGCCAAATATGGAGCAAATGCCTACAAGGTGGAACTTCCAGAGGATATGGGTCCATCTCCAGTGTTTAATGTTGCAGACCTAGTTTTATACAAAGGCCCAATCCCATATGCAGATCAAATTTCAACTTAAGTCATATAGAAGGTGGAGGAACTCAACTTTCCATCTGCACCAATCAAGAAGGCATAATACATACTAGATTCCAGAGTCTACAATAAGATAAGAAAGAAGGAATACCTAGAACACTTAGTGAAGTGGCATGGAAAAATAGATGCAGATGCAGTTTGGGTAAAGGAAACAAAGTTCAAAAATTTGGGCATTAACCTCAACTTACTCAATCCAAGGGTGGATTGAATCTTTTTCATTTGGGGAGGATGGTGCAGGAGCACCTAGGAAAACTCCCCATGCCTAATTAATTTTGTCTTATAACCGACCCTAGCCAAGTCAGTGATTTACTTTTGACCTTAGAAGGTCTAGCAAGGTGTGTGACTAGGTGGACTAAATAATTATTACTAATCCAATCTAGTTTAGCTAGTTTGGCTTAAATGCTTTTTTGGCTTAGATTAGAGAAAATGAGTCTAAATGTGTCCTAGACTTAGAGGATAAGTGGAAAGTGCCTAATAAGGCTTTAATGATGTATATTCATCGAATGAACAAGGATTGAGGTCCTAAAAGTTAGTTATGAGCATTTATGCAAAAGATGCTAAATGTTGTCATGACAACATTTTGCAAGATTGCAAATGTTGCATGCAACACAGACAACTTTTTGATTCCTTTTGAAATGGAGGAAGGAAATCAATTCTAGTGGCCTAAAAAGATGGGGGAAGCATCTTAAGATACTCCATGGCTAATTTCCTGAGATAGAATTATTGTAAGCAAGTTTTTGGAATAACAATAGAAGTCTGGTTTTATTTTCTGCAACAGTCGAAGTGTTTTGAGTTAATGAGTGTTCTGATGGATTGATCTGACAAATCTGATGTTGCATCTATTTTGAGTAGGAAGTCTTAAGAGTTTTTCATTCAGTGATCAAGTTTCTTAGAGTAGATTAGATTGCTTTTGTAAATTGTTTAGGAACTAGCACAGTTACTGGGGTAGACAGAGTAGTTTTCAATTTCATGGCTCCCTCATAGAATCCAACCATGGGAAACTTCTAGTTGTGGTTAAATATTCTAGGGGAGCCTATGTAAAGTGTAAATATGCTAGGAGGAGTTGTGAGGAGTCGAGTAGCTATTTTTAAAGTTATGCCCTATGCGAGCAATGCCATCTGGCTAGGTGTGTAACAAAGAAAGAATTGAGTGCCACTGCAAGGGTATGTTTGGGCAGTTTTGGAAGCATTAGGGTCTAATAGAACCCTGTCTATGAGATGAGGTCCTTACCAATCCATTCGGATAGATTTCTAGGTAGAAATCAGATGACTATAACTAATGCATGAAAATAGCCCTATTTGACCTATATTTCAGGACATCAGTGTACAAACATATCCCTTGTAGCAGTGTCTTTGACATATTTCAGGACAATAGTGTATTTGACATATCCCTTATAGCACTGGTGAGCAAGTTTTGAGCAGTTTGAGCTTGGAATCATCCAAGAGAGCATAGTGACAAAGAGCAATTTCAATGTTGGAAATCCTTCAAGGTTAAGCACAAAGTAACCTACTCTTAGGGGTGAGTTAGAATAGTCTTAGGCTTGGATACTTGAGACTATTAAGATTATAGAAGAGAAATAGGAATCCTAAGTAGACTACAACAAGCAGAGTCCTACATTGAGAAAGTGCAAAGAAAACCTTGGAGCACTTCCACCATGTGAGTTACTTTAGAATATTTGGAAGTCAATGCTATATATTGAAAGAGGATATAAATGGGAAACTTGAATCTAAAGGTGATGAAGAAATACTTCTAGGTTATTCTACCAAAAACAAAGCTTATAAATGTCTTAACAAATCTACTAACAAAATCATTGAAAGTGCAAATGTTAAAGTGGATGTTTACTGATAAAAATGATAAGGAGAGCAGAAAGGAACCAAAATATTACAACATATTTGTCTACATTAATGAACCTAACACCTTTCCCAAGAAACAGACAGGAGCCACCAAGCAATAGGCAGACGCTACCGAGCGACAAAACAATGCAACTGAGCAATAGGTTGCTCACACCAAAAATCAGGAAAGTGATCACAATGATGAACAAAGTGATATAGAGCAAAACAAATAAAATAGATCTAAAAGGGTACTTGCCAGATATGTCAGAAGACACCATCCACTGGATCATATCATTGGAGACAAAAGAGATGGAATGAGAACAAGAAGTAAGTCACTTAACAATAGATGTTTGATTTGTGATTTTGAGCCTAAATATGTCAATACTGCACTTGATAATCAAGAATGGGTTAGTGAAATGAATGAAGAGATTGAACAAATTGAAAAGAATAAGACATTGATATTAGTACCAAGACCAAGTGACAAAAAATTTATTGGCACCAAATGGATATTCGGAAACAAACTAAATGAGAATGGAGAAGTTACAAGAAATAAAGCAAGATTGGTATGCAAAGTGTATGAACAAGAAGAAGGTATTGAATATGGAGAAACCTTTGCACCCATTGCTAGACTAGAAGGAGTAATAATTCTACTTGCCTATGCTCCTTTCAAAGGATTAAAGGTATACCAAATGGATGTAAAATCTGCATTTCTAAATGGAATACTAGAAGAGGAGGTGTACATTGAACAACCTGAAGGGTTTGTTGATCCTAACATGAGAAACACAGTTTGTAAACTACACAAAGCCTTGTATGGATTGAAACAAGCACCGAGAGCATGGTATGAAATAATTCACTCTTATCTCATTAGTATTGGATTCATTAGAACAAGTGATAACAGTAATCTATATTTGAATGGAGATACTGATGATAAGACATTGATTGCTGAGATATTTGTTGATGATATCATATTTGGAGGTAATGACATGCTATGCAAATCATTTGCGATGAAATGAGAAAAGAATTTGAAATGCCAATGTTTGGAGAAATCAAATTCTTTCTAGATCTATAGATTCTACGACAAGTTAAAGGGATCTACATCACACAATCCAAATACATCAAAGAAGTAGTAAAGATGTTCAAAATGGAGGACTCCAAACCAGTTGGAACACCTATGGCAACCAGATGCAAATTATCAAAGGAAGACAAATCAACCGAGGTAAATTAGACCTTATATAGATCTATGATTGGCAAACTAATATATATTTTGGACACAAGACCAGATATAGCACATGCAGTTGGTATAGTTGCAAGATTCTCTGATAATCCAAAGGAATCTCACATGACTGCTGTCAAAAGAATACTGAGATATTTGAAGAATACCAAAGACTATGGTTTGTGGTATAACAAAGAATGAAAATTTGAGCTCCAAGTTTATACCGATGCTAATTGGGCTAGAAACATAGACAACATAAAGAGCACAACAAGAGGAGCATTCTTTATGGGTGACAAACTTGTCACATAGATAAGTAAAAATCAAGGATGCATATCTCAATCAACTGCATAAGCAAAATATGTGTCTGCTGCTGCAAATTGCTCTAACATTGCATGGATAAAATAATTGCTAAAAGGTATGAATGAAGAAATACTTGATCTAGTAATTATCTACTCTGATAATACAAGTGCAATAAACATCTCAAAGAACCCGGTTATGCATGCTAAGACAAAGCACATAGCTATCAAGTAGCATACCTTAAGGGAACAAGTGCAAGAGAAGTAGGTGATACTAGAATATGTGCAATCTAAAGAACAATTAGTAGACATATTCACAAAACCATTGCCAAAAGATACATTTGAGTACCTAAGGGATAGACTAGGGGACCGACCCTTGTCTACTAGTCACTAAGATGACTAGGATGCTGCATCAACCTACAAGTTATCAGAAGATCATTCATGTTGATACAAGCAAGGAACTGGACTACAATGACATATTAGGAAGACAAAGCTTCCAAGAAAGAAACACATATTAATGGCTATTACAGAGCTATATTGTTGATGGACAAGAAAAATCAATGATATATTTTTGTTTGGCATAGTTGTAAAAGGGAGAGGAATATATCCATATGAAATATCCATCAAAGAGAAGAATATCCAAAAGAAGAGAAGAAGAAGGATCCAATGAAGTAACCATCCATCTAAGGGAGAGTAATGGAAAAGAGTTAACACTGCACATCTATCTAGATAAGGCACAAAAGATTCTACAACAAAGTAAAAACACTCTGCAAGAATTAAATCCAAGCTAGAAGAGCTTACCGAAACTCAGACATTTATATTGGTTATAGAAACAAAGGTTGGTAAGATATGGCATATCTTATACTATATATTTCATAGTATGTTGCCATCAATTCCAAAGGGAGAGATTGATGAACTATAACTTATTGAATGGTTTGAAGATGAAAAGTTGATGATCACCGAGAAGCAGAAAGTGAGTGCAAGACATTAAATCAGTTAATACATTATACTGTCATTGATGTCAACTTGATATGGTATGAGTAAATCATACACCTATTGGTTTTGTGTTATCAGGTGAAACATAAAATTACTGACAACACCAAGTCACAGTGAACGTTGAGCAATTCACAGTGTTTCCCAAGGGACAGTGTAACCTGACGGACAGACAACACCGAAAGACAGTATAACCCGATGGACAGTGCAAACCAAGATCAGTGATACCCAAGAAAGTGTCACCGAGCACAACAGAAGTCTTTGATCGAAACTAACTAGAGTTAGGAAATTAAAAAACACTTAGCTAGAAAGATCTACATCTAGAGTTAACTGATTGATTGCTTTATTTTCATCGACCAGTTGGACTCAGGATAAGAAGAAGATTTAAAGCTAGTTTTATTCATAGCTGTAATGGAGAAATCTATGGAATAAAAACAAGGCAAGACTTTAAAGATTAAAGCAATACATGGCAATATTTACAAATCAAGAAGCAATCTACGTTAAGAACAAGAAAGACTAGGAGATTGAACAGTGAAATCATGTCTATATAAAGAGATAAGTAATTCACAATGAAGGAGGAATGTCGAAGCATAATTCTGGTGAAGTTAGAATACTTCATACAGATCTGATCATATAGGTTGAAGAATAGAGCAAAGAATTCTATAGACACCAAGCAACAAAGAACAAAGCATTCACTGAGTAGAAAGATGAAGAGATGAAAAGGAGATGAAGTGAAACAAAGATCAGGGAGGTATTTGGGAATTACAAAATATCTAAATATCTGCAAATCAAGTTGTATTATGAACATATCAATTCCTGTATCAATTTAACCATTGATTTAGAAAATCTCTTAATCGAGTGGGGATTCAAGAATCCTTAATTCTATATTGAGATACTCAAAGAGTATCAAAAGGTTTTCTTGTTGACAACATAGTGCATGCCAAGTCAAAAGATTAACCGTTGGTGTTAAATCCTCTAACAAGGTTGCACTTAACAGTGTGTTTGTAACCTTTAACAGGGTTGGCTCTTCACCGAGCTCACTTCAGAAGAGTGAAATTTTTGGGTTATCGGTCCCGGGGGTTTTTTCCCTTAAAAGGGTTTCCACGTTAAAAATCCATGTGTCAAATGTGTATTTCTTTCATTGCATTGATTATTTGTTTTGCACATTGCTAAAACTGGACTGATCAGTAAACTTTGAGTTTATTTGCTACTACTCGATAAACACTAGAATAAGATAAGTAGAGTATCTTACCAAGCAGTTAATATTTATCTAAGGCGTATATCTTCTTAAAATGGGGACTGTAGAGATAACTAGAGGAATCATACTTAATAGATAAGTTGTGGTTGGATCTTTTGGATTAATTTTGAAGGCCACTGATTCACCCCTCCCCCCTCTTAGTTATTTCCAACATGCACATGGGGGTGGAGATAAAGCCTTTCCCAAGGTTAGATCTTATTCCTTAACCTCCTGGACATCTTCCACTATAAAGCCCCCTTAATCCTGATTAAGGCTTATTTTTACATATGGTGGAGTATTAATTTTATGCTTTATTTATTCTTATTAGTATTTTGGGGTTCACAAAAGGTAGGTTTAATGGTGTATGTTTCCTCCATTATTTTAAGTTTGATATTTTTAAGGCTTTTAACCTCGTTATCTATTTTGATTTCTACGTTAACATCTGATTGATTATTGAAATCTTTCTCTAGATATGAGTGATCCCACAATAGTGGGTTACACTTTTTTGCCTAAACAGACAGTGAAGTCTACATTTTGAAAGAAACTTTCAGATTCAGATGCATATTGTCATTAAACCATTTGAAATCAGAAGATGAAGTAAACTAGAGTCTTTTAGGATTTTATGTCTAGATTATATATATATATATATATATATATATATATTGAATTGATTTTAATAAAAAAAAAATTATCCCACTAAAACTGCTATGTTGCTGAAAACGTCATTTTCAAAAAGTTACATTGACTTCATAGAGCATAATTTTTTTTCTAAAATAGATATCAATGCGCTTCTTTCGAATTTGGTTTTGTAACATCCATATGGAGGGCATGCAATTGGTTTTATGACATTATCATGATTATTGCATATTTTATGAATGTTTGAAGTAGCGTAAACCATAATTTTGACATACCTTGACTGCATAGCTTATAACTTGTTGTGTATTTATCAAAATTCATTTTTTTTTATAGAAAGTAGACTCAAATCCAGAGGGCACTATTATTTTTCAAAAAAAAAATCTTGTTTCTACTATTTTTCATTGAACGTCAAACTTGGAGGTTTATTTGCGATAAAAAACCTACATTTGATGCATGTCACAAAATATAGACCTAATTAATTCAAATAGTGTCAAATCTATATTCGTTATAAAGCTCATTTAGAGTACTTGTGCAATACAAAAGGATGTCTCCCTAATCCTCCATTTGAGCACCGTGCTTGAGCCATGAAAACTGTAGATTTCTATTAGCCTCTGCAAATGGCCCCTATTTAGAGGGTTTTGATAGAAACTACTTTCAATAGAAAGTAGTTTCGATCGAAACTACTTTCTATCGAAAGTAGTTTCTGTTGACGTGACTTTGGTGATCGAGTCTGCCAATAGATGTAAGTTGTCACTGGGTATCGGGGTACCGGCCAACTTTTCTTGCAAAGGTTATCCGGGGAAATGAGATTCCCTGGGCCTCCAAGCACCTGAGGGTCGGGTCTCGACGGTGCGGGGCTCAGTTGGGAGAGGTGACTATTTTTGAGGTGAATAGCTGATTTCTTCAACTCATTCTCTCTGGGGATTCAGGAAGGTCAGGTTTCTCTGAGCATTCTTGCACTTAGCAAATAAATTGAAAAAGATCCTGTAGGGTTAGAAGTATTTCATCTATCTATAGTTATGCTAAACATTTTAAACATCAACAATGCTCTAACATGCTACACTAAATACCAAAGAAACATATAACCATCAGTTCATATTTCATCAGTAGCAAAGGAAAGAAGGCCATTAATCTACTTTAGTGTTAGAGCGAAGGACATGAAGAACACAAAACATAAAATACCATTAACTCAGAAGACTGAATGCCAACAACATCATTGTAAGAATTCTCCCTTCTTCATTAATATTTCTTCCAACGAGCACTGGTGCGTGATACAATAGTGGCTCCAAGGGAGCATCTGACTACTGAAAGCTTAAACAATGGAGCATTGAGCTCTGCAACTGAGAAATGAAACTTGCTTTTCTATTACTATTGACTGCAAAATCATCAATTTTGCTGACCCTTGGAAAAGGGCTAAACTTGCTATTTATACACATTTTCTTCTAACCCTAACCCTAACCCTATTTTACATCTTGTCATAAAATATATTATCTAGTGGCCGGTACTACCTGCACCACTTTACAAAAGACCTCGAGATGGAGAAGGTCTGACATGTCAGAAGAATAAGATGAGAAGATGGAGTGGAAGAATTGGCCTCGAGAAGAGAGCCGAGAAAGAGAAGGAAGAAATCTGATTCCTTGGGAATCGAGGCTACATGCCTCATAAATGGGAAATGCAGCGCCCTGTCTCCAATGCACCAGGTGTATATCTGAAGCAGCGCCTCAAGAATATCATCTGTCAGAAAGCCTCTTATTGATCTAATGTGCCTTGATGTGTTCATCTTCCTTCGGACAATCTTCAACAACCTCTATTAACTGCTTTGAAAGTGACTGGTCGGCCTTGGGGACCGGGACACGGGTCACTAGAAGAATACAAAAATGTAGGATCCAGGACTCTAGGATCTGGGAACTTACATTCTAAAAAGAATAAAGAATACAAAAACAATCATGTCTTCTCCGGCCCCCGGAGAATCTTTATTGTTGCTTATTATCGTTGAAGGTCTGGAGGAGGCGGGAGATTCCATCTTCATCAGCTTCTTTAAGACCAGCCCGCCGGTACTTAGCCACCTCAATCTGTTCCCTAAGGTCTGGAACATTTCCTTTAAACTCATCAGCCATTTTAGCCACATCGTGACCACTGAGTACCATACAAATTATTCTCGTCATTTGGGTGCCATCTACTCCCTCTGGGGATTGATACCTTGATTCCATCAGCTCATCAAACTTCCCCAGGATGTACTCCTCCGGCGTGCAAGTATCAGTGCTGAAGGGGTCAGCTCTGGAGACCCTCTTAACAAAAGACTTGTACAAATTAAAATAATATTGTACCGTGTTGATTTTCTCCCATAGAGTCCCCACCAATTGCTTGATTATCCCCAATGTGAGGTCAAGTCTGGAGTATTGGGTCCTCACAAAATCGAACGACTCCTCCCCCAAAATTTTGGACTCAGAAACTACTACCTCTCCAAGGCCGAGGAGTTCTTCAAATTCTACTTTTCAAGCTTCATAATTTTCAATGTCACCCTCCCATATGTTGACAGTGGTTTCACCTTGATGCAGGACCTGTCGGGCCGCATATAAGTTCGGGAGGGTAGATACGAGGAAACACCAGACATTTCCTACCTATAGAGTAACCCACTCATTGACCGCCTGGGTTTTCTTCTTCATCGCCTGCAATGAATCTATGTCACTTTGCGGTAGTGGTGCTTCAGATGTGGAGGCCTCCAAAGGAATAACACTGATAGGCCAGGCCAACTCAGTTAGCAATCCCATGAGGTTTGCAGTTTTCTCTTTTTCAGCCTTGAGCCTTTGGGCCTCTTTTTCATAATAGGCCTCAACTGCCTTAGCCGCCTCTTTTAACAGGTCTACCTCACCTTTTTTTCCCCTCTTTCCCAGTGGTATCTCTGTGATATTGTAATCTTCGGCCTCGGTGATTGCTTCGTCAACATCTGGGGGAGGTGTTGTAACCACTAAAATTGTTTCTCCGCCCAACCTAGATCAAAGAGTATGAACCATCCGGGATTTCTTGGCCTTTGATGGGTCCTGGGCCTGAGCCATCATCTCGGCCAAAGAGAGATGAGATCTGGGAGTCAGCAGAGCTTTCCTTTTCTTGGTTTCAACCAACCACTGTGGGGCAGGGATGGCTTATTCACCAAAGTTTTTTCCTTGGGTTCTTCCCCGACATCTTGTTGTTGCTCCTCTTTAGTGGTATGGGTCTCGCCCGACTCTTTCCTTGCACCCTTTGGTTCGTCAACAACTTTTTCCCCGGTGACATTTGTTTCTTCTGCCTTGTCATCGGTATCTTTGGCCATGTCCGGGTCTTCGTTGGCCGTCTCGGGGGTTTCTTTCTCTTGTTGCTCTTCTTCCTCAGCTTCTATTGTTGGGATTTCCTCTTCAATTGGTATATCTTTTGGCAATGGGGGAGGTACCGAGCCAAGATTTAGCATTTGGGCCATAGTGATTACCTCCCCAAATGTAACCTTCAGGAGTGGCATTTGGAACACGACGGTTGATGTTACGGTTGCTCCCATAGGTCCGGTTCCCTCAGTGGATGTCATTTTTTCATTTTGCTTTTGCTGGTCCACTCCCGTGTTCTATATCTCTGGGACCTCAGAGGCAATCTCTTGTTCTGTTTCTTTCTCTTCTTCCATTTGTTCTTCCTACTCCCACATAGGTTCTTTTTCTGGAGCTTCTTCCTGTGCTGGGACTTCAGCCTCCATTTGCTCGATGTTCCCCTGTAGATTCCCGAACTTGTTAGTTGCAAAAACATCATCGAATTCATCCTGCGGGGGAGGATTGGCTGGGACATCAGCGGGTCAGGTTCCCTCTGCAGCTCCGGGGAGTCGGAGGAAAGGATCTTAGCTTGTGGGATTTGGGGCATCCCCAACTCCGGTTCTGCCTTGGGCTTTTGGTTAAGCCTCTTCTTTCTCCTAGTGACTAAGGGTGGCCCCGCATCCCTTAGTACTACTTGTTCTTCCGGATCCACCACTGTTGCCTTAACCATTAAGGCCGCTAGCGAAGGGGAGGAGGGAGGATGAATTGGTCCGGTCATGAGTACTAGAGTAGCCAGGTGTGTGATTAAGTTCTCCCTCATTTGTTGGGAGACCACCACTAATTGCTTTATTTGCTCTTTTATGGGGATTTCTTGCACATCGGGGGTTTCCATTATTCCTTTTCCTTTATCTCCTCCCTGTGAAGAAGTCCCGACCCCCGAGGTTAACTTTGGTACCGGCTGGGTAGCCCGACGGACACTCCCAGGGAACACCTTCTTAAAGTAGGTGTGGCTTCATTTGACCACATTACGGGTGAACTCTTCAATAGTAGGCCCCTCCTGGGCATCCCAGTCCATTGGTGGGAGGGCCAGTTTATCAATCCCCTTTGCTTTGTATTGGGGATCTACTGTGGAGCTGGCATTTGAGAAGTCTTCCAGAAATCTCTGGAGCTTCAATCTTTCCATCATTCCTGCGGTCATCCTGACATAATGTCGGCCCCTGACCTCCATGTCATCCTGGAAGTTTTCCCAGAAGTCTTCCATATGGTAACAGTGGGGCTCTGATGCCCGGGGAAGTGCCGACGCAATTTTGCCATGCCTATCAAAATGCTTCCGCGCTAAGTAGAATTCTGCCAAGTTGTAGCTTTTAAGCTCATTGTCTGCTTCTTTGGCGGTGGCCAGACTGCATGAATAATTCACACAAGTGATTGGGAACATAATATTTGTTACCTTCTTCAAGGTGAAGAGGGCATGTAGCTCCATCATCTGTCTACAATACTCTAAAAGAATTATCTTGTTCCCACAATGCTTGGGTAACAAGTATTATTTCCTGGAGAAGCCAGTTATCCTTATGTATGTATGTTGTTGAAACTATACATAATAATGGCCATAGCTCCAGACCAAATCCATCGCCTTTATAGACAGGTCGTATCCTATGTCCCAGGTGGGTGTGAGCAGGTTGTAGTAAATGAAGGCATTGTTAACTTGGAAAAAATTGGGGAAGCTGGCCTCCCATTAAATCTGTGGAAAATGGTCCCAAGGGGCCTTCTGACCAGGAGCTATCTTGAGTACGTTGTTGGTGAGTAGCCCATTGGTGTGGGGTCGCTATTGTGCCAGGGCCCAGACAACATAGGAGGTCATATAAAACTTCTTCTTCTGGACTATCTGAAGGAATTGGGAATCCACATGGTTTGAAATTATGGTGGCCCAGTCAAAATATTCCCCGCCCGTGCTGATACCAAGCAGGAAGTAATACATCCACCTAGAGAATTCTCAGGCGTGCTGTTGCCCGAAGACCCGGCATAATGCTATTATCCCCATCTGGATGCTTTCTTTGAATTTAGACCTGGGGATTTCTAGCTTCATCCTCTTGGGGTCCCTCTTCGGGACCTTGAGCCAATGATTATTCATATATATACGGGCCGCTTCCTCCAACTGATTAAACTGCGCCAAGGTGTCTAATCTAGTAACTACAGCCGGCTTGTCAAATTGAGGAATCCCCAACCCCATCTAAAAAGTTGCGGCGTCGAGAGACAACATAGGGGTAGGATACTTGGTGGGCTCCAGGGCTGCAAGCATAACGGCCCAGATGGATGTATTGTAGTGTGCTACAAGTGTGAGAATAAGCTCTGATGACTACACCAAGCACAGGAAGTAAGCTGCCTTGAGAATCCCAAAATTCCCAATTTTAATGGCCAATGGATCTCCGACCTGCCGTTGAATGTACATCATTTTCACCAAGGCCTGCATCTTGGGCCATGTCTCGACGCTGGTATTGTTAATGAATTGAAATTTGGACTCAATTTTTGAGCCCATGATAACGCTGTATTTTATGTATTTCATGCTCATGGGCAGTTTCTCTAGAGCTTTCTCCATTTTGGACCTAACAGCTGCTTTGGTAACCGTCGTAGAAGGAAGTTCTGGACTCCCGGGTGGTGAAGATGCGGAATCCTCAGACATGTTTGAAAGTATGTCATTCTGGAAACCTGCAAGGCAAGATGATCATCAAAATAGATAAATAAATATTATTCCAGGGTTCAGAGATCTTACCACCGTGGCGCTCGCTTTCCTGAAAAGTTAGCTTAGTTCAAAAATCATGGAAAGTATAGATATATTTTGAAAACTTAGAAATTTAACCAACATCTGGGTCCGGGGGTCTCATCATATTTAGTAAAGGAAAGACATTGGTTGGGAGATGGCGAGAGACCCAGAGTCTGATGAACTAACTGTTGGAAGGTGTGCGCAAAAAGTGAGCCGTCAGTCCCACATGGGCGCCACGTGAGTATGCAATAAATAGAAGTTATGGTGACGGCGGCGGAGCCAACTGTCTGAATGCGTGAAAAGCGAAGGCCACTTGGACAAATTTAAATACATGCATGGGACATAAATGAAAGATAGGCTGTTTTATGGAGGAGAGAGAAAACCACCTGGTTGAAATCAACTTAGAGCCGAGCTTCAACCAGGTGGTATTTTGCACAGAGCGAGCTCGCAAATTAGGAACCAAAAATAAATATAGCACAGTGAGCTTGACAGACTACCAAACACATATACATAGAATATACACTATATACAATAGAGTCAAAGGGTATATACATGCAGAATGGAAGGATATACATCAATATATAGCAAATATACACACACAGAACGCAGAGCGACTACTTACAAAACCATAGAATATACAAAACATCTACAACTTTCACATTATCTTACATCTACATAGAGGGCAGACAACCCTCTGGCAGAGCCGACCACCAACGGGTGGTGAACCAGAATGAAACGCAACAGAAACGCAAGACAACACAAAAACTAGATGAACCAAAAAGTGGGAAAACAGAAAGGAAGGCACCAACCTGAAAATGAAGAAGGGCAAGGAAAGTAACTCATGTCACGAATGCTTTGCAATAGCCTCTATTGTCAGATGATCACCACTTACCACCACAAACCACCCATAATTTCTCAGAACAGCTCAGAATGACTCATGCTGGATTCTGGCTAAATCGTTGTAAAATCGCTTTGAGATCGCTCAAATTGCTTAAGTGTTTTAATCATGGTAATTATGAAAATGAAAGGTAATTTCTATTTATACTCACGGTAAAAGCAAGTAACCTTTCCCCCCGCAAAATCTGGATAGACAGACCTCCAAACGCTGGGCCCGGGGATCCTATGCAACCATACCATCTTACGAAAAGAAGGCATCGTGGCGAAGAATCCCGTAGTTTAGAATCTGGCTCCTGACAAAGGATGACCAACTTCGGGACCGGGTCCTGGAGACACGAGAGACCAAAACAAAAACAAAAACCAACACTGCGGGAAAGGAAACCCGGAGAAGGAAAACAAAGAAAACAAAGGGAAAAGACAAGGCAAGAGCCAAGAGCAGGAAGTAAAAAAAAGGGGGACCCAACTTTTTACACACAAAATGTAGGGACGGGGATGCAGGGCATAACAAATGGTAACTATCTAGGATGAATGCCTTAGTGCATTTGAGAACTACAGAATCTCTGGTTAGAAAAATTGGAACAAATCGTTACTTCAAAGTATCTTACCTACAAAGAGTAACATGTCTGACAAAATTTGGCCATACGCAATTTAGTCCATGATCCTTTCATCAGTGGTGAAGTGTGTGCTTTTGAAAGGAAATCAAGCCAATGACCTCTGGGAAAAGCAGAGAAGAGGCACTAAGTACATTGAACCCCAAAGTCATCAGATTTGCTCGTTTCCCCTGGAGACCGGAGTTGCATCCCATTTCTTTTTCTTATCATTTTGTATGTTTCTGGGTGGGAGGGCGGTACTTCTTTCACCATCAGGATAAAGCTTAGCTAAACTCAATGGCGGTACTTCTTTCACCCTTCCGCCCACCTTAATATGCTGAATGGGGGAGAAAAACTTCAGACCTAGAAATAATCTTTTTAAAAGTTCAGACTTGGGTCAACCAACTAGTGCAACTAATCTACCCTCGATGTGTCTGATTACTTGCCCCTTATTTTATTTCACTGATTGCCAGACTTCTGGAGATAAACTCGATGAGGATTACTCATAATGTACTATCAAACCTATAAAATAACTCCAGAGACCAGACTAATTCCATCATGCTAACAATAGATTCTTAAGTTCACCATGGCGAAGACATCATCCTAGAGACTAGAGGTTATGTGAAGCATTCCAATCATTTCAAGGAGAACAAAATGCCAGAACCTAAAAAGAAGACAAGAAAAGCGAAAACAACCAAAGAAAAGGGGTGGTCCAAGAGGATGGCGAGCAAGAATATTTACAATGCAAGGTACCTCCCAACAAGGCACCGGGAAAGAAATATTTACAAGGGAGGGAAATTTACATAAAATACAATTTTAGGCAAACCAACCTCATTCAAAATAATGCTTCAAAAACTATCCATTGACAGGCAATGGGATAGGTTCTCTAGTCATGGTGTTAAGGTGATAGTTATTTTCCCCGTAGATTTCTGAAATTAAGTATGGTTCGAGCCAAAGCCGTTGGAACTTAGTGTGCTTGCCTTTCTTTTCCTGGGTCTTGTCCCACAGCAGGACCAAGTCCAAAATTTGAAAAGCCTTGTATTGGGCTATGTGGTCAAACCACCTCTTTACCACTGCTTGATGACGTGCAATATGTTTAAGGGCTACATCTTGTTTTTCTTCCATTTGCACCAGGTTTAGGAGCCAAACCTCTACGATATTATCCCGATTGCTGAATTCCTGCATAAACTGCAAAACTGGGATTTGTAAGTTGGTTGGGAATACTGGGTTCTGGACATAAACCAAGTGAAATGGAGATGTTCCCAGGGTGGCCTTAATTTGAATGCGATCTACCCAGAGGGTGAACCTCAACTTTTGGTGCCAGTCTCAGGGATTCTATTCTAGCAGGTGTTTGACCACTTCAAGTAGATTTTTGTTCGTCGACTCAGTAACACTGTTCCCCTAGGGGTAATAATTGCTAGAAAACTTCAGAGTGATCTTCCAATTGTAGGTCCACTCAAGTAATTGCGCCGAAGAAAGTGTCAGACCATTGTCACATACTAAAGCAAAGGGTATTCTAAATCTCGTGATGATGTTTTCTTCCAGGAATTTAATAACTACGTCTGCTGTGTTGTTTTTGTAAGGTAAACCTTTAGACCATCGGGTGTAGTAATCGGTTGTAGTCAGGATGTACTAGTGGCTGACAGATGAGTTGGGGTTGATTTCCCCGATGAAGTGAAATGCCCATTGGGTGAAGGGCCTAGCCTTGAAGACTAGTCATAAAGGCATTGCCAGGTTACGCTCACAATGTGTCACAGTCTGAAAAGTATGGCACTTTCGAATGTGAGTGTAAACATATTTAAATACATAGGGCCAATAATATCCAGCCCAGAGGATTTGGTGGGTGGTGACGTCAGTTGAGCCATGGCCAATCCCAAACTGCCCATGGAATTCTTTAATCATTTTTGCAGCTTCATCTCTGTCGATGCACCGGAGGTATACCCCCTCATAGTTTCTGCGGTAAAGCGCAGAGTTTTTGATCATGAAGTGAGCACTTTTCATCCGTAGAGTGCGATGTTTGTTGGGGGGTAACCCCTCTGGGCATCTGTTGTTTAACAATAAGTATACTAGATCGGTATACCATGGGTCTCGAGTGATGGACTCCACCGTGTAAGTTTGGCATTATATACGGGGTGTCTCTTCTGCCATCGCTCGACTTAGTCCCTGGCCTCAAACTATCTTCATGGGTTGCATTTCTAAGTCATACTCCTAGAGGATGGCCATCCATTTCCCCCATCTTTCACCCAATTCACTCTGCATCAGAAGATATTTCATAGTCTGGTCCAGGATGATAGCATTTACTTTGCTCTAGAGAATATAATGCCAGAACTTCTTCACGGCGCGAACAAGAGAAAAGGCTTGTTTTTCTAATGATGAGTACCAGACCTTGACATTCTTGAAGGGGGAGCTCGTGAAAGCTATAGGTCGCTCTTCCCCTTCAACCTTTTGAGTCAATACTACCGCGGTAGAATGTGGCAAAGCAAAGGAGTAAATGTAAAATAGAAGGGAGTAGTCCGGACTAGCCAGGACAGGTGTCTCTGTTATCATCTATTTGATCTGGGCAAATGCCCGCTTTGCTTTAGGACTCCACTCAATTTTGGTATCCCTTTTCATCATTTCATTGAGTGGTTTGACTATCTCGGCGAATCCAGTGATGAACCGCTGGACAAAGTTGATCTTTTCAAAGAAAGACCACATCTCTTTCTTGCTGCCGGGCATTTGTAGGTTTAGCAACACTTCAACTCTCTCAGGGTCAATGGATATACCCTTCTCAGAGACAATATTCCCAAGCAACTTCCCTTCAATGACCCCAAATATGCATTTCTTAGGGTTGAGGGATATTCCATATTGGCGACATCTCTCGCAGATCTGAGCAAGGTGGGCAGAGTGTTCATGCCTGTCCCGAGAAACGATGGTCAAATCATCCATGTAGATGATTATACACTGATTCACGAGGCCTTTGAACACAATGTCCATGGCCTTTTGAAATGTGGCCCCTGCATTAATCAAGCCAAAGGGCATCCTTCTGTATGAAAACATTCCCCACTTGGTGGTGAACGCCGTTTTCTCTCTATCTTCATACTTAACCATGACTTGGTTATATCCGGAGTACCCATCCAAGAATGACATCATTTGAGATCCATTCACTATCTACAACACCTCATCCAATGAGGGGAGAGGGTGATTATCTTTCTTGGAGGCCCTATTCAAGTTCCAAAAATCTACACAAAGGTGAATTTCATTGCTCTTCTTTCTAATAGGGACCAAATTGGCGACCCACGTAGTGTGCCGGATTGGAAAGATTATCCAGACTGACAACAATTTTTCCACCTCTTGACGAATTAGAGGCTCGATCAGTGGGTTGACCGGTCGTTGATTTTGCCAAAAATTCTTAGCATCAGGTTTCAGGGGGATGGTATGAGTCATAATGGATGTGTCATATGTTTTTAAATCCTCATATCCCTAGGTAATCATGTCTATGTATTCTCAGAAAACCACGAGAATCTTCTCCTTCTCCTTAGGGGAGCAGGAGGTGCCAATGTGTATCATCTTTTTTTCACCGGGCTGGCCGATGTTTACTTTCTCAAATTTTCCTCCCTCAGAGGAGGATGACATCTTTTCCCAGCCCCGAGGGTCTGAGTCAAAGATTCATTCAAGTGCAACTATCCCCTTCGGGATGGTGTTAGTGGGTAGGTCCATTATCCTATCATCTTCATCACCCTGTCCCGTATCATCATGGTCTCGTTCCTCCACTATCTGGTCCTCAAAGACACCTACATTGGCCATGAAGGCCAGGATATGTTGATCGTCCTCAAAAACTTGAAAGTGGGTGACATTATCTGGAATGGACGGGGTGGGGATCATCTCAACCGAAAATCTCTGGAGTCATGAGTCGGCCATGGGTTCAAGTGTGCTGGCAGAAACAGCGAGGGCATCTGGGACATAATTCTGTCGTCGGGGAATAAGGTCAATGCCAAAGGCATCAAAATCTTTGATAAGGCTCGATGCCCGATTTTGATATGCAGCCAGCCTTTTGTTGTGACATGTATACTGACTCCAGACCTATTTGAGAATCAACTCTGAATCACCCAGGGCCTAGAGGCAGGTGATTCCTTTCCTTAATGCAAATAAGAGTCCAAATACCAAAGCCTCATACTCTGTAACATTATCGGTGCAGTTGAACTGCAGTTTGTAGGATGCAAGGAAGGATTTCCCTCGCGGGTTGATTAATTCCACTCTGGCCCCACAACCCTGTTTGGACTGGGACCCATCGAACTTAAGGGTGCACAGATTATTACTTGTATTCTGGAGCTGGGGAGAGGGAGCAGTCTTTAGATTGCTTTTGGGAGACTTGGGAGGAGCTTCCTCCTGTACTGTTGGCGCATGGGTGAGGTTTACCTCTGGAGGGGTTTGAATTTGAGGTTCCTATGGAAATGGCACTGAAGGAGTGCTTCTAGTAGGAATATTGGGCTCTAGGGAGTCAATTGTGCGTTCTCTATTTTGGAAGGCATCGATATGCCAGGTAGCGATAGAAAGGTAAAGTTCACACTCTAGCTCTGAGTGTTTCTGATAGTGTACTCAGCACCAAGTGTCAGACAAGAGTGTGGTGGGGTCACTGCGGCACCTTGAGAGTCAACCTCAACCCTCAACTTATCTTCCAGGTCTTGGGTTCTCTGCAGAACTATGGGGTCCTCCCCGGGGGTGAAATCAAATGTTAAGATTTCAAAGGGTTGGTACACCCTCGGGGAAGTCTCAGAGAAGAAGACCTCACTAACCCTCTCGACTTCGGTAAGGGCCTACTTCATCTGAGGCTCGCTCTCAACCTAGATCTTGTTTGATTCTCCTTCCCAAGGGAGTCATAAGTGGGAGAAGTCGGTCGAAAAGTATCCGTTCAAGGACTCGGACCAATTCTAACTTAATAACATCCCGTAAGTCTTTAGGATGTCCACCAATTGGATGTCGATGATGCTGGCTATCCTGGGGTCCTGGATAAGCTGTATCCAAATGTTCTTCAATTCTCCCACCATTTTCACAGTAGTTTTGTCCAATTGAATCACTGTGCCATTAGATGGGGTGGGACATAATCCGAGCTTCTGGCATATGGAAAGGCGCATGATGTTGCCCGAAGCTTCGAAGTCTACTAGGCAGTTATATATGTTTTTGCCTTGGATATTCAGGCCTAGTAGAAAGGGAGGATCTTCATTATTTCCTCGGAAGACAGCCACGTTGGTGTCGTCAAAAGAGATATTCTTGGGCGGGTGATTGACAACTTTTGAGTTTCCCAAGAGCTTCAGAAGAGACTTCTTCTGCTTGGGGCAGTTTAGCAAAACCTCCATCAAGGTCATGGAGGTAGTGGTTTGTTCTAATGCCTTTGTAATGTCAAATCTTCCTCCCAGGAATTGGTGGCTTCCCTTGGTCAGGTCTTTCGCTTGGTTAGAGCTAGAACCTTTTAGAGGGGTGGGCCGATCAGTTGTATTATCCTGGGGAGGAGTGTCCTTGGTAGGAGGTGTTGGCATATAAACTGGTCCTTTACTAGCCTGGCTCTGAGTATTGTATGGAGGTCATGGGTTGGTGAAGGCATTGGCCTCAAAGGCTTTAATCAATTCATCAAAGAACCCTTGCAACTCAGATTCTTCTTCATCTTCTCTGGAGGATCCAAAGAAGATGGTCTCACAGGTGAATGCACTGTGAGTTGGCTCTTGCACAGGAGGTTCTGGGGGAGTAGCATCATGCGATTGTTGTCTGTCCTGCTGGGAGATCATGATGACTTTCTCCAACGTAGCACAGTTAACCTCATTGTGGGAGCCTGTGTCATACAATCTACACCAATTGATCATGGGCTAGAAGTCTGTGACTGGTGTGAAATATGATGGTCCAGCACCACTTTGATTGGCATTTTGGTTCGGAGGTGGGCCTCCGGTGTTCGTGTTATTGTTCCATCATTGTTGATTGGGCCAAGGCCTATTGTTGAAGTTTCTTCCCCCAATAATGTTGTTTCATTGGCCGAAGAAAATATTCCCTCTCTGCGAATTAGACTTTTGGGGTGCATAGGACCCCGCCTTCAGCTGACCCATGTCCATAGTCAGGGTGGACAACATTTTTTGGAGGGATTCAACCTCGGCGGTCAACTGGGTGTTGGCATCACAATGTGACGGTTGTTGTTGTTGGTTCCTTGGGAAGGCAACAATATTTGCCGGAGGCGAGGGTAGCAATCCTCTAGCCACGGACGACTGAAAGAAGGGCACTCTGGGTGGTTGTGTCTGAGGTTGTTGTGCCTGCTGTGGCTGATTCCAAGGGAAGAATTCCATACCTGGTATTGCCTGAGTCTGCGATGGGTAAACGTACTGGGCTTGCTGGTCTATTGGTGGTGGTGGGGGATTCATTGCTATTGCGGGGGCACCCATTTCCAGATTGGGGTTGTACCCCCAGCGTATGTAGTTCCGTCGGGGATCATGTTGAAAGGCGTGCTCTGTCCAATCCTGCCTAGGGATTTGTTGAGGCCATAGGACAGTTCTAAGGCTAGGTTGTAAATATTTGTCAAAGTGTCTTGGTCGCCCGCGACGGTTGTTCTCCAGAGGAGAGTGGCAACAAATGGGTTTATCGCGTTGAGATAGGTCTGTATGGTTACTTCCAGGGATGGAATGAAAGGGCCCGTGCACCGCTTCAAGGCGCGTTGGAACCGATGATTGAATGTTGCAAGGGGTTTATTCAGTAACTTTCTAATGGAAATGAACTGGCTATGGGACTACACTAGGTCCACGTGTATGTGGAAGGCAGCCAAGAAGGCATCTTCCATGTCCTGCCAGCTATTGATGGAGTTGGCAGGAAGGTGTAGGTACCAGTTTAGCTCACCCTGTCCCAGGGATAGGGGAAACATCTAGGTCACAACATCCTCATGTTGGATCCAGTGTCAGTTCATGGCATCTTTGTATGCCTGTAAGTGCTCTTCTATGATTTGTGAGCCTAAGTGCTCATATCGAGGGCATATCTTCTCTGGGTGCGAGGGTAGGTCATTGATTACACCCAAAAAAGTTCCCATAGGGGACCCAGTGTTACCGAAATATGCAGCCATTGGAGGATTTGAGACTTGAGCAGGTTGAACGTTAATCCTCGGGATTATCTGGGAGGTTTGGATATTCTGCGGTGTGCTAGACCCCCAGACGATAGTGGCTTATGCAGTTTTTGGGGTCCGTTTCTTTCGAGTGGGAGATTTGAGTTCGACAAACCTTCCAGGGTTTGGGGCTAACCTAAGGATTCTCTCAAATTTTGCTGGGGAGAAAGACCCAATCCCACTGAAGGCTTGACTCCTAAAACTAAGGCTTGGGGAACCCTCAGGAGGTGAAAAATTAGAATCTTGAGAGGGGGACGAGTTCATGCCCTCCTTCTAGCACCAGTTTCTATTGACATGACTTTGGTGACCGGGTCTGCCAATAGATGTAAGTTGTCACTGGGTACTGGGGTACCGGCCAACTTCGCCTACAAAGGTTATCCAGGGAAATGAGATTCCCCGGGCCTCCAAGCACCCGAGGGTCGGGTCTTGACAGTGCGGGGCTCAGTTGGGAGAGGTGACTATTTTCGAGGGGAATAGCTGGTTTCTTCAATTTGTTCTTTCTGTGGATTCAAGACGATGAGGTTTCTCCGAGCATTCTTGCACTTAGCAAATAAATTGAAAAAGATCCTGTAGGGTTAGAATTATTTCATCTATCTATATTTATGCTAAACATCAACAATGATCTAACATGCTACACTAAATACCGAAGAAACATACAACCATCGGTTCATATTTCATCAGTAGAAAAGGAAAGAAGGTCGTTAATCTACTTTAGTGTTAGAGTGAAGGACAGGAAGAACACAAAACATAAAATACCATTAACTCAGAAGACTGAATGCCAACAACATAATTGCAAGAATTCTCCCTTCTTCATTAATATTTATTCTAGTGAGCACTGGTGCATGATACAATAGTGGCTCCAAGGGAGCATCTGAATACTGAAAGCTTAAACAATGGAGCATTGAGCTCTGCAACTAAGAAATGAAACTTGCTTTTCTATTACTATGGACTGCAAAATCATCAATTTTGCCAACCCTTGGAAAAGGGCCAGACTTTCTATTTATACTCATTTTCTTCTAACCCTAACCCTAACCCTATTTTACATCTTGCCATAAAATATGTTATCTAGTGGTCGGTACTACCTGCACCACTTTACAAAAGACCTCAAGACAGAGAAGGTCTGACATGTCAGAAGAATAAGATGAGAAGATGGAGTGGAAGAATTGGCCTCGAGAAGAGAGTCAAGAAAGAGAAGGAAGAAATATGATTCCCTGGGGATCGAGGCTACATGCCTCATAAATGAGAAATGCGGAACCCTATCTTCAATGCGCCAGGTGTATATCTGAAGCGGTGCCTCAAGAAGATCATCTATCAGAAAGCCTCTTACTGATCTGACGCGCCTTGATGTATTCATCTACCTTGAGACAATCTTTGACAACCTCTATTAACTGCTTTGAAAGTGACCGGTCGGCCTTGGGGACCGGGACACGAGTCACTGAAAGAATACAAAAATGTAGGATCTAGGACTTCAGGATCTGGGAACTTACATTCCAAAAAGAATAAAGAATACAAAAACACTCAGGTCTTCTCCGGCCCCAGGAGAATCTTTATTATTTCTTATTATCATTGAAGTTTTGGAGGAGGTAGGAGATTCCATCTTCATCAACTTCTTTAAGACCAGCCCGCCAGTACTTAGCCACCTCAATCTGTTCCCCAAGGTCTGGAACATTTCCTTTAAACTCATCGGCCATTTTAGCCGCATCATGATCACTGAGTACCATATGAGTTATTATTATCATTTGGGTGCCATCTACTCACTCTGGGGATTGATACCTTGATTCCATCAGCTCATCGAACTTCCCTAGGATGTACTCGTCCAGCGTGCAAGTATCAGTGCTGAAGGTGTCAGCTCTGGAGACCATCGTAACAAAAGACTTGTACAAATTAAAAGAATATTGTACCATGTTGATTTTCTCCTGTAGAGTCCCCACCAGTTGCTTGATTATCCCCAATGTGAGGTCAAATCTGGAGTGTTGGGTCCTCACAAAATCGAATGACTCCTCCCCCAAAATTCTGGACTCAGATACTACTTCCTCTCCAAGGCCAAGGAGTTATTCAAATTCTACTTTCCATGCTTCATAATTTTCAATGTCACCCTCCCATATGTTTATAGTAATTTTGGCTTGATGCAGAATGTGTCGGGCCACATATAAGTCTAGGAGGGTAGATATTAGGAAATTCCAGACATTTCCTACCTGTAGAGTAACCCACTCATCGACCGCTTGGGATTTCTTCTTCATCACCCGCAATGAATCTATGTCACTTTGCGGTAGTGGTGCATCAGATGTGGAGGCCTCCAGAGGAATAGCACTGATAGGCCGGGCTAGCTCAGTTAGCAATCCCATGAGGTTTGCAGTTTCTCTTTTTTAGCCTTGAGCCTTTGGGTCTCTTTTTCATAATAGGCCTCCATTACCTTAGCTGCCTCTTTTAACAGGTCTACCTCACCCTATTTTCCCCTCTTTCCCAGTGGTATCTCTGTGATATTGTAATCTCCGGCCTCAGTGGTTGCTTCGTCAACGTCTGGGGGAGGTGTTGCAACCATTGCAATTGTTTCTTTGCCCGACCCAGTTTGAAGAGTATGAACCATCTGGGATTTCTTGGCCTTTGGTGGGTCATGGGCCTGAGCCATCATCTTAGCCAAGGAGAGATGAGCTCTGGGAGTCGGTGGAGCTTTCCTTTTCTTGGTTTCAACCAACCACTGTGGTGGCAGGGGTGGCTTATTCACCAAAGTTTGTTCCTTGGGTTCTTCCCCGACATCTTGTTGTTGCTCCTCTTCAGTGGTATGGGTCTCGCTTGACTCTTTCCCTGTACCCTTTGGTTCATCGATAACTTTTTCCATGGTGACATTCATTTCTTCTGCCTTGTCATTGGTATCTTTGTCCATGTCTGGGTCTTTGTTGGCCATCCCGGGGGTTTCTTTCTCTTGTTTCTCTTCTTCCTCAGTCTCTGTTGCTGGGATTTCCTCTTCAACTGGTATATATTTTGGCAATGGGGGAGGTACCGGGCCAAGATTTAGCATTTGGGCCACAATGATTACCTCCCCAAATGTAACCTTCGGGAGTGGGATTTGGAACACGGTGGCTGAGGTTACAGTTGCTCCCGTAGGTCTGGTTTCCTCAGCAAATGCCATTTTTTCATTTTTATTTTGCTAGTCCACTCCCATGTTCTATATCTCTGGGACCTCGGAGGCAATCTCTTGTTCTGTTTCTTTCTCTTCTTCCATCTGTTTTTCCTACTCCCGCGCAGGTTCTAGTTCTAGAGCTTCTTCCTATGCTGGGACTTCAACCTCCATTTGCTCGATGTCCCCCTGTAGATTCCCAAACTCGTCGGTTGCAAAAAAATCATCAAATTCATCCTACAGGGGAGGATTGGCCGGGAAATCAACGGGATCTGGTTCCCTCTCTGGC
The DNA here is from genome assembly GCA_018584345.1 of Thuja plicata. Classification (NCBI taxonomy): domain Eukaryota; kingdom Viridiplantae; phylum Streptophyta; class Pinopsida; order Cupressales; family Cupressaceae; genus Thuja; species Thuja plicata. Next base: position 4,874,794 of record MU226477.1, read on the forward strand.
TCTGGGGAGTCAGAGGAAAGGATCTCAACTTATGAGATTTGGGGCATCCCTAGCTTCGGCTCTGCCTTGGGCTTTTGGTTAAGCCTCTTCTTTCTCCTAGTGACTAAGGGTGGTCCCACATCCCTTAGTACTACTTGTTCTTTTGGATCCACCCCCGTTGCCTTAACCATTAAGGCCGCTAGAGAAGGGGAGGAGGGAGGATGAATTGGTTCGGTCATGAGTACCAAAGTAGCCAGGCGTGTGATTAAGTTCTCCCTCATTTGTTGGGAGGCCGCCATTGATTGCTTTATTTGCTCTTTTATGGGGATTTCTTTCATAGTAAGAGTTTCCATTATTCCTTTTCCTTTATCTCCTCCCTGTGAAGAAGTCCTGGCCCCCGGGGTTAACTTTGGTACCGGCTAGGCAGCCCAGTGGACACTCCTGGGGCACACCTTCTTAAAGTAGGTGTGGCTTCGTTCGACCACATTACGGGTGAAATCTTCAATAGTGTGCCCCTCTTGGGCATCCAAGTCCATTGGTGGGAGGGCCAGCTTATCAATCCCCTTTGCTTTGTACTAGGGATCTACTGTGGAGTCGACGTCTGAGAAGTCTTTCGGAAATCTCTAGAGCTTCAATCTTTCCATCATCCCTGCGGTCATCCTAAGGTAATGCTGGCCCCTGACCTCTACATCATCCTAGCAATCTTCCCAAAAGTCTTCCATATGGTAACAGTGGGGCTCTGATGCCCGGGGAAGTGCCGATGCGATTTTGTCATGCGGATCAAAATGCTTCCGCGCCAAGTAGAATTCTACCAAGTTGTAGCTTTTAAGCTCATTGTCTGCTTCTTTGGCAGTGACTAGACTGCATGAATAATTCCCACAAGTGATTGGGAATGGAATATTTGTTACCTTCTTCAAGGCGAAGAGGGCATGTATCTCCATCATCTGTCTACAATACTCTAAAAGAATTATCTTGTTCCCACAATGCTTGGGTAACAAGTATGGTTTCCCAGAGAAGCCGGTTATCCTTATGTATGTATTCTGTTAAAAATGTATATAACAATGGCCATAGCTCCGGACCAAATCCATCGCCTCTGTAGATAGGCGGTATCTTGCGTCCCGGGTGGGTGTGAGCAGGTTGTAGTAAACGAAGGCATTGTTTACCCAACAAAAACTGGGGAAGCTAGCCTCCCATTGAATCTATGGAAAATGGTCCCAAGGGGCCTTCTGAACGGGAGCTATCCCGAGTACACCGTCGGTGAGTATCCCATTATTGTAGGGTCGCTGTTGTGCTAGGGCCAAGAGAACATAGAAGGTCATATAAAAATTCTTCTTCTAGACTATCTGAAGGAATTGGGAATCCACATGGTTTGAAATTATGGTGGCCCAGTCAAAATATTCCCCACCCGTGCTGATACCAAGCAGGAAGTAATACATCCACCCAGAGAATTATCAGGTGTGTTGTTGCCCGAAGACTCGACATAATGCTATCATCCCCATCTGGATGGTTTCTTTGAATTCAAACCTGGGGATTTCTAGCTTCATCCTCTTGGGGTCCCTCTTCGGGACCTTGAGCCAATGATTATTCATATATATATGGGCCGCTTCCTCCAACTGATTAAACTGTGCCAAGGCGTCTGATCTGGTAACTACAGCTAGCCTGTCAAATTGAGGAATCCCTAACCCCATCTGAAAATTTGTGGTGTCGAGAGATACCATAGGGGTAGGATACCCGGTGGGCTCTGGGGCTACAAGCATAACGGCTCGGATGGATGTATTTTAGTGCGCTGCAAGTGTGAGAATAAGCTCTGGTGACTACACCGAGCACGAGAAGCAAGCTGCCTTGAGAATCTTGGAATTCCTTATTTTAATGGCCAATGGATCTCCGACCTGTCGTTGAACGTACATCATTTTCACCAAGGCCTGCATCTCGGGCCATGTCCCGACGCTGGTGTCGATAATGAATTGAACTTTGGACTCAATTTTTGAGCCCATGATAACGTTGTATTTTACGTATTTCATGTTCATGGGTAGTTTATCCAGAGCTTTCTCTATTTTGGACCTAATAGCTGCTCTGGTAACCGCCATAGAAGGAAGTTCCAGACTCCTGGGTGGTGAAGATGCGGAAGCCTCAGACATGTTTGAAAGTATGTCATTCTGGAAACCTGCAAGACAAGGCAATCATCAGAATGGATAAATAAATATTATTTTGGGGTCCAAAGATCTTACCATCATGGTGCTCACTTTCCTGAAAAGTTAGCTTAGTTCAAAAATCCTGGAAAGTATACATATATATTTCACAAACTTAGAAATTTAACAAACATCTAGGTCTGAGGGTCTCATCATACTTAGTAAAGGCAAGATGTGGGTTGGGAGATGGCGAGAGACCCAGAGTCTGGAGAACTACCGTTGGAAGGTGTGCACAAAAAGTGAGCCGTCAGTCCCACGTGGGCACCACGTGAGTATGCAATAAATAGAAGTATGGTGACGGCGGCGGAGCCAACTGTCCGAATGCGTAAAAAGTGAAGGCCACTTGGACAAATTTAAATGCGCACATGGGACATAAATAAAAGATAGGTTGGTTTATGGAGGAGAGAGAAAACCACCTGGTTGAAACCGACCGAGAGCCGAGCTTCAACCAGGTGGTATTTTGCATAGAGCGAGCTCGCAAATTAGGAACCAAAAATGAATATAGCACGATGAACTTGACAGACTACCAAACACATATACACAGAATATACACTATATACAATAAAGCTGAAGGGTATATACATGCAGAATGGAAGGATATACATCAATATACAACAAATATACACACACAGAATGTAGAGCGACTACTTACAAAACCAGAGAATGTACAAAACATCTACAACTTTCACATTATCTTACAACTGCACAGAGGGCGGACAACCCTCTGGCAAAGTCGACCCACCAACGGGCGGCGAACCATAATGAATCACAAAATAAATGCAAGACAACACAAAAACCAGATGAACCAAAAAGTGGGAAAATAGAAAGGAAGGAAGGCACCAACCTAAAAATGAAGAAGGGTAAGGAAAGGAACTCATGCCGTGAACACTCTACAACAGCCTCTACCATCAGACGATCACCACTTACCACCACAAACCACCCACAATTGCTTAGAACAACTCAGAATGGCTCATGCTGGATTCTCGCTAAATCACTATAAAATCGCTCTGAGATCGCTCAAATTTCTTAAGTGTTTTAATCGCAGTAATTGTGAAAATGACAAGTAATTTCTATTTATACCCACGGTAAAAGAAAGTAACCTTTCGTCCCACAAACTCTGGACAGACAGACCTCTAAACTCTAGGCCCGGAGATCCCATGCAATCATACCATCTTACGAAAAGAAGGCATCATGGTGAAGAATCCTAGAGTCCAAAATTTGGCTCCTGACAAAGGACGACCAACTCTGGGACCGGGTCCCGGAGACATAAGAGACCAAACAAAAACAAAAACCAACACCGTGGGAAAGGAAACCCGGAGAAGGAAAACAAAGAAAACAAAGGGAAAAGACAAGGCAAGAGCCAAGAGAAGGAAGAAAAAAAAAAGGGGGACCCAACATTTTGCACACAAAATGTAGGGACGGGGATGCAGGGCATAACAGTTTCATGATTTGGCATTTGTTTGCCATTAACCAAAGCACTTTTGATCGAAAGTTATAAGTTTCGATGGAAAGTCAGAGATGACTTTCAATAGAAACCTGTGTCAGCCTACTAGGTGTCATTTCGGGTTAAGAACGATTACATATAATTAAATATATGTTTTTGTCATCTTATTAACTTGAAAGTTTCAAAATAATTCGCATTTTGGAAAAGGAAGTCAATTTTTCAACTTGTGATGGGAAATGAAAAAAGAAGGCTAAATAAGAGTACATGACATTATTCAGAAGTGACTGAACAAAGACTACGTGAAGAAGCTCAGGAAAGATATTATCATAAGAAATAAGGTACATCTCTCTCTCTCTCTCTCTCTCTGCATATTTTAAGTTTATGATTATGACTTGTCTTAATGAAACATGTAAGCATGATATTGCAATACCTAATTTGATAAAGAAGACCTTATTAGACCTAATAGGACATAATTAGACCTAGGACCCTAAACTCTACCTAATTAGGCCTAAGACCCTAAACCCTACCTAATTAGACCTAAGATCCTAAACCTTAAACATTAAACCCTAAACCCTACCTAATTAGACCTAAGACCCTAAACCGTAAACCTTACCTAATTAGAGCTAAGATCCTAAACCCTAAACCTTACCTAATTAGACCTAAGACCCTAAATCGTAAACCCTGGAAACCCCACATAATTAGACCTAGAGTAGGACATAATTAGACCTAAGACCTAATTCTAGACCTAATTACATGACCTAATTAGCCCTAAGACCTAATTACACGACCTGATTAGCCCTATGACCTAATTAGACCCAATTAGACCATATTGGGACCTAATTAGATCCAATTAGGATAATTAGATCTAATTAGGACCTAATTAGATCCAATTAGGACAATTAGATCCAATTAGGACCTAATTAGACCCTTTATAAGCTAATTAGACCCTTTAGGACCTAATTAGATCCAATTAGACCCTTTAGAACCTAATTAGATCCAATTAAACCCTTTTGGACCTAATTAGATCCAATTAGGACCCAATTAGACCCAATTAGGACCTAATTAGATCCAATTAGGACAATTAGATCCAATCAGGACCTAATTAGACCCTTTATAACCTAATTAGACCCTTTAGGACCTAATTAGATCCAATTAGACCATTTAGGACCTAATTAGATCTAATTAAGCCCTTTAGGACCTAATTAGATCCAATTAGGACCCAATTAGGACAATTAGATCCAATTAGGACCTAATTAGATCCAATTAGGACCTAATTAGACCCTTTATAACCTAATTAGACCCTTTAGGACCTTATTAGATCCAATTAGACCCTTTAGGACCTAATTAGATCTAATTAAACCCTTTAGGACCTAATTAGACCCTTTATAACCTAATTAGACCCTTTAGGACCTAATTAGATCTAATTAAACCCTTTAGGACCTAATTAGATCCAATTAGATCCAATTAGGACCCAATTAGACCCAGTTAGGACCCAATTAGGACAATTAGATCCAATAAGGACCTAATTAGATCCAATTAGGACAATTAGATCCAATTCGATCCAATTAGGACCTAATTAGACCCTTTATAACCTAATTAGACCCTTTAGGACCTAATTAGATCCAATTAGACCCTTTAGGACCTAATTAGATCCAATTAAACCCTTTAGGACCTAATTAGATCCAATTAGGACCTAATTAGGACCTAATTAGATCTAATTAGGACAATTAGATCCAATTAGGACCTAATTAGACCCTTTATAACCTAATTAGACCGTTTAGGACCTAATTAGATCCCATTAGACCCTTTAGGACCTAATTAGATCCAATTAGACCCAATTAGGACCCAATTATGACAATTAGGGCAGTTAGATCCAATTAGGACCTAATTAGATCCAATTAGATTGTATTAGGACCTAATTAGATCCAATTATACCCTTTAGTCCATCTAATTAGACCCAATTAGACCTATCTGGACCTATGATAGGTTATATGACCCCTTAAGACCCCATTAGACCCAATTAGACCCTTGATTATACCTATTAGACCTTATTGTACCTATTAGGATGCACTTAGATCCAATTAGACCCTTTAGGACCTAATTAGACCCAATTGGACCCATTAGGACCTAATTAGACCCTTTATAACCTAATTAGACCCTTTAGGACCTAATTAGATCCAATTAGGACAATTAGGACAATTAGATCCAATTAAGACAATTAGATCCAATTAAGACAATTAGATCCTTTATAACCTAATTAGACCCTTTAGGACCTAATTAGACACTTTAGTCCACCTAATTAGATCCAATTAGGACAATTGCGAACCAATTAGACCCAATTAGACCTAGTTACACCCTTTAGGACCTAATTAGAGCAATTAGGACCTAATTATCTATCTAATTAGGAAAATTACAACCTAATTAGACCCAATTAGGACCTAATTAGTTCCAATTAGGACAATTAGATAAAATTAGGACCCAATTAGACCCTTTAGGACCTAATTAGATCCAATTAGGACCTAATTAGACCCTTTATAACCTAACTAGACTCTTTAGGACCTAGTTAGACACAATTAGCCCCTTTAGGACCTAATTAGACACAATTAGACACAATTAGACACAATTAGACCCAATTAGACCCTTTTGTTCAAAATAATTAAATATCTAAATGTATGCAGGAAATTCTCAAGAAGCACAACATTATGAAGTTGGAGAAGGGTCATCACAAGGTGAATAAGCCCAACCTTTAGAAGTTGGAGAAGGGTCATCGCAAGGTGAACAAGCCCAACCTTTAGAAGTTGGAGAAGGGCCATCACAAGGTCAATAGGCTCAATAAGTACAACCTTTAGAATCCCAAACAAGTACACATCTCTCTCTCTCTCTCTCTCTCTCTCTCTCTCTCTCTCTCTCTCTCTCTCTCTCTCTTTCNCCTTTAGAATCCCAAACAAGTACACATCTCTCTCTCTCTCTCTCTCTCTCTCTCTCTCTCTCTCTCTCTCTCTCTCTCTCTCTTTAACTCTCCCCCACTGTCTTAATTTAGTCTCTTAGTACAGTTAATTATGCATTTTGGGTCTTTCCCCTTAATATGAGATATTAAGAGAATTTTTTATATTATTTGCAGCCCAAGTACAAACAACAAATGAGAATATTATTCTAGCCCAAGAGTTGAAGAGAAAGATTAATTGTAAAAGCATAGATCATTTAATCGAAATGGATGTGGAAAAATTGAGAGATTATGCTAAACAACCCATAAATACTACAAAGAGGGCATTGAATAAAAAGTCTAAGGAAATAATTGCACAAATTAAGAATCTTGATACACTTGAAAAAACCCAACTATTATCAATTACACTTCTTAAAGATGAGTTAAAAGAGCCATTAAATTTGTTGGGTGTAGATGCAAGATTGAAAAGGACAAAAATGTCTAACGTACAACAAAACATTGTTGAAAGTGTTAAGGAAGGTTTGCATTCCATTGGGAAAAAAACTAGATCTGTAGATAAGTCTATTTCAAGAAGAGTGATACTGACATCTATTTTAAACAAAAAAATGTCCCAAAAAAGACAAATTTCTTCACTTTCATCCCATATCGAGTACAATAGGAAGACACTAGGACATTATTTGAAAAGGAGAATCAATTTGGATGATACTACATTAGAAGGTAATTGGGCACTAATGTTTAGAGCTTTACGCTCTGATAGGATTAACAAAACAGTTAGGAACTTGGTTATAACATTTTGGACTGATCATACTCATCCTTCACCAAATACAAGAGATGTTATCAAGAAGAGGAATGGGCCTAAGGAGTATTTGTAGCACACAAAACATTGGTTGGACAACACACAACATGAATTGTATCTCTCATTTTGTAATTCAAATCCTGACATTAAGATTGGACAAACAATGTTTGAAAGATTAAAGCCATATTTTGTAAAGATAAATAAATCTTTTGAAACTTATTGTTGTCGATATCATGTTGAATTTGATCTCTACTATCAAGGGTTCATAAAGATGATAGAAGAACACGATGGATATAAAAATGCTTTTCTGAAATGTCCAAGCCAATTCATAGCATCAATCTTATGTAACAAATCAATTGGTCATCAAATACTTGAAATAGATTGCATAAGAGGAACTTGTCAAACATGCGGGGATTTAGCTAAATTTCCTTTGAGACTTGAAGATACTGGCATGATGAGGATGGTAAAATTTAAGAATTATAAATACATAAAGTATGAAATGAAAGTTGGGAAAGAATCAACAAGGTTGGAATATGTAGAGGAGGAGATACATGTTGCAACATTTATGGAGAATTTTCATAAATTAATACAACCATATATGCGTCATGTTTTTTTTGCTAAATGGCAAGTAGAACAGTTCCAACTACTAAGAGAAACTTTTCCAGTTGGAACAATTTTATTGGTTGTTGACTTTGCAAAAAATTACTCTTTTTTTTCTCAAAAATAACTTCAAGCAGAATACTACTATACAAAGCAAGTCACTATCATGGTACATGTTTCTTATCGACATGCACAATTAGATTTGGATGGTGTTGAAATTACATATCAAACACGGGTCATAAAGAAATAATATTACTTTTACATTAGTGACGATAAAGAGCATGACATACATTTTGTTGAGCATTGCTTTAAAACATTTTTTGGATATTTGGAAAACAAAGGCATCAAAATTGAAAAGCATTTTGTTTGGTTTAGATGGATGTGCAGTACAATTTAAATCAGTAAGGCCATTTTATGCACTATGTAGATATCATTGATACCAAAAGATACCACATCTTTGGAGTTTCTTTGAGAGTGGACATGGAAAGAGAGAGCATGATGGCGCAGGAGCCTGTATCAAACGTGCTTTAAGAAAGTATCAGCTGGACTATCAGGGATATCATATAAATAATGCTCATGATGTAGTTAAGTGGTGCAAAATGCATTTTTTGGTTCCAACTTAGGATCACACAACATCACATTTGGATTGAGTCATACCATTCATAGTATTCTGGCATATATCAGGTACATAAATGCAACATCACTTATTTTAAAGTTTAAATTAATGTATGTGCTTTAAATTTATTTGAATTGAATTGAAGAACATGGTATATATATATGATTTTAAGTTGTCTTAAATTTTTACATGTATGTGTATTGTTCAGGTTTTGATAGAATATCAATCCATGGATGCAAGAGGGTAGAAAAAAAAAGATCCTTGCATTTAGTTATGAGTACAGATAGTAATGTGTGGTCATTGTACACTAGAGATTACTCATGCTTTTGTTATGACTGCATTTCTGAAAACTATGGTGAATGTATCAACCAAAAATTTAAATATGTTAATGAATGGAATTTTGTTCCACTAGATGTTACTAATACAAATGATGAAGTTGAGGATGAAAGCTTTGACGACATTCCATTGATTTCAACCGATTATGACCATATTTCAAGTTTGATCAAAATTGGTACGTGTCCATGTAAATAGCGCTTGCATGTACACATGTTTAATGTAGATGTTTAATTTATATTTAGAGGTCCCTCAAATTGAGAACATATTCTGCAGGACATGTTTTTGCAGCAATAACAAATCCTAGAAATGTGGAATGTGTTAGTTACTATTTATTATGTTGCACCAAGGAGCGGATGAAGCTAACAAATAATGAAACAAGTGATGAAATTATGTTTCCAATAGGTTAGTAATGTACATGTTTGTGTTTAATTTATTACAATTGAGGTTTAACTCATGATGTAATTATGTGTTTATGGTTAATTTCACACACACACACACACACACACACACACACACACACACACACACACACACACACACACACACACACACACACACACACACACACACACACACACACAC
>MU226477.1:4889838-4901455 GCA_018584345.1 Thuja plicata
TGGTTATAGAGCTTTCTTCCTCACTCTCTGATGCTAAATTTGAAGATGTCAAAGATTGCAAAACTGCAAAGAAAATGTGGGACAAACTGAAGCTTGTACATGGAGGTGATACAAATGTTCTGAGAGCTAAGGCAAAAAGACTTAGAGGAAAATTTGATGATCTCAGAATGAAATAAGGAGAAAACATCACACAGTACATCACAAGAATAAAAGAAGTAGTCAATGCTATATGAGGTGTTGGAGGTACACTTGAAGAGGAGACAGTGGTAAGTAAAATCTTAAGAACCTTATTGGCTATATATGTTGTTAGAGTTTCTTCCATTCAAGAAATGAGAACAGTAGCAAACAACACAGTTACTCTTGATAGTTTATGTATCATCTTAAAATGGAAGCACTTCCATTTTGATAGGTTTAGCACCCTCATTTAGTATGTTTTCATATTAGGATTGCATCTGTGCTTGATTATACATGTGTAGGTGAAATTAGGGTTAGGATCTAAAGGATCCTCCTAGATTTCCCTCTCTATGACTCTTCTTCCAAGGTAGGACCTATGTATTGGTCCTCCTAGGCCTCATCCTACTCTCTCCCTAGGCCTCTATGCCTTCCTAATATTATGGCACATTCCCCCACCTTCCTAGGTCCCCGATTGACCTGGGAACCTCTCAACAACTTTTTGGTGACCTGCCTGAAACCTCAGGTTAGGGTCAAGGTCAACCCTAACCTAGGTCAAGGTCGACCCTGACCTAGGTCAGGGTCAAGTTCAACCTTGACCTAGGTCAAGGGTGAGGTTGACATAGACCTTTGTCAGGTGCTGGTCCCCGCTTTCAAATCTGGAGCTTATCAGGGTCCGAAACTTAAAATAGGTCCCCGAGTTTGGATGCGGAAGTGTTTTCTCTGATATTTGAATTAATACATTCCCTCCTTGGTTGGTGATTATGACTGGACCATGATTAGAGGTAGAAATTGAATTAGGATCCCTTGTATTTCCCTAGGAGACCTATGTTGAGATCTCTATATGAACACTCTCTTTTGCCTTCATTTGATCATGAGAGGAAATCGGGAGATGAAATGATGAAATGATGATGCAAACAAGCAAGAGGATGATATAGAAGGACAAGATAGGAGGACATATCATGATCTTCAATCAAGCATTTTGAGGACAAGTTATGGTGGATCTTCATTGAAGTAAGAATACTCTCTCTTTAGATCCACTATTTTCAACATTCAAGCATTTCAAAATACATTATCATGGGGTAGCAATCATGGATTGTGAGTTGATAGGAATAATTTAGCCTTGGGGGCTTGGTATGCTTTCTTTTTCATATTCAAATCTAGGCATTGCTTTCTCATTTCCATGTATGTTAGGATTGCTAATCTAGAAGATTAGATCTTGATATTGCATGTTTAAAGGCTCTTTTCAAAAGAGCAATACACACACACTATACATTCTATATTCGGCTATTCATGGAGGTGGAGATCACCAAAGTAGGGGTTTGACTAAGAAAAAACCCTATATAGCCACCCCAAAACCCCTCTTTTCAGATATTTGCAGGTGCTATTTTCAAGAGTTGCAGGTACAGAACAACAGATTTGAGACCAGATTTGGATACCCTTTTCAGCGAACTATCGAGATCCGCAAATAGATTTTCTGTCGACACTGCGCAGGCCAGTGTCAACATTATTGGGTCAGGGTTGACATTTGTGGGTCAAGGTTGACATTTTTCATAAGACAACATCAGAATGGAAAAATATTTCTGGGTTTTGTTCATCTCTGCATTCCGGTTTGGGATCAACTATCAGTTTTTCCAGCAACTCAATACAGGCTTCAGAAAATGAGTTTTTCTAGATCTGCTATATTATGAGATAAGTATTTTATCCCACTATTCTCTACATATTTCCTTCCATCCTTTTGATCATAATAATTAAGTGTAAGAAACTAAAAATTGGACTTAGGATCTCTTTCTTATTCTCATCATGCAAATCTCACTTAAGAAATCCATTATGGGCCAAATTTAGAGATTACATTTTGGTGAACCCGCGATAGGAAACTCTTTCTTTTTCTTGGTGTTAGATTTACATTTCATATTAGATATTGTATGCATATAGAAGTAGGTTTTCTTTTATGCTCTTGCATTTATATTTCAAAATTCATAAAAATCACAAAATTTCTTTAAAAATAAAAAAAACATTTACATTTTTCATGCTTGTAGTGTTTTCTTGTGTTCAACATGTAGGATTTTTGTTTTGAATACTTTGATGAGGATTTTGTTGTACAAAATGATAGATCCCTTAATGAGGTACATGGAAGTGAGCATGCAAATGGTTCGAATGAGATTCCCATGGATCCTATTCCTATTTCATCCTCCTCCACAACCTCTTCAATTGACTTTTACCATAGAGTGTATGCATGGTTACCTTCATATTCCTCTATTTGTAACATTGAGACACCTAAAACAATATTTCCCAAACCTTTGATGACGATAAAAGGATGTCCTCAAATAACTATTAAGGGAAAACCCAGAGATCCCTTGGATTTTTTTGATAGCATGGATTCTGTTTCACATGCTTATCACACACAAAATAATCCTCAACCTACTATCCCAACAACTTTACCTCCTTCTCAACCCGTGCTTCCTCAAGCACCTAGGTTACCTTCTTCCTTTAAAGAGTATGACTTAGTGGAACAATTACGCGCTACTCTGGCTAAGATATCTTTATGGGAATTAATTCAAACTTCCCCTACATATCATGAGGTGTTGCAAAAAGATTTATCTACTCTCCCGGCTATGCCTCCTAATCAAGAGAACATTAATTCATTTTTGGGGTGCATGCATACTATGCCTTTTGTACCTCCTATTGTATTTTCTGATAATGATTTACCTACTGTTGAGGTGCAGAATCAATATTATGCTCTTATGGTTGCTGTCTCTATTAATCAGAGTATCATTCATAGAACATTGATTGATAATGGATCTGGGCTTAATGTTTGTAGCATGGATATGCTTAAGGAAATTAAGGCCGATCTTACAACTATTCAACCCGATAATATTCCTATTTGTGGATTTGATAATATTGCAAAGAAAACTTTAGGCATTATTACGCTACCCATTAAAGTTGGTCCTGTGCTTCTTTACACTACTATCCATGTTATGCCTGGACCACTCAATTATAACCTTCTATTAGGAAGACCCTGGTTACATACTATGCATGCAATTCCTTCTACTCTTCATCGCAAGGTTAGGTTGATATATAACAATCTAATGTACACACTACATGCGGATGATGCACCAAATCCTTGCCTGAATACATAATATGCTAAGGTTCCCGAGCCTATACAACCATTTAAAAAACTTGAACAACCACCCAAGGTTAAACAAGATGAGATTCCATCTTCTTCCCTGATGGAAGATGATTGGGGAACATTGGATTTTAATCCTACTTTTCTAGGAGAATATAAAGTATTGGATTTGGAATTTATGAAAGAACAAACTAAGTTTGAAAAACAACTTTTTATTCCTTCTCCGCTTTCTGAGGTGTTAAAAAGTAACTTTTTTGCTGCTTCTCGTGATGAAACAATCGAGACAATAAAACCATATTGCTATGACATTGTGACATATGCCACTCCTTTAACTCAATCCAATATGGCTGACATGTATGGTTCTTGTTATCATTTACTCAATAAATTAGGATTTAACGGGAAAGGTTGTGGTAAGTATGAACAAGGTATACAAGTACCCATGGATAATGAAGGTTGTGATTATACTTATGGGTTAGGATTCAATCCTTATAGGCAACCATCAACTTTTCCTCTTAATGTTAATCATATTTGTGGTAGACATTTGAAATTGGTTAATCCACTTCTCCTTGACATGGATCAAAAGCCCAGGTTGGACATCTTTCCTGAGGATGAAGCCCTTGCTAATTTTTTAGGAGCTTATCAAGATCTACCTACATTTCATCATAAAAGGAGAAAGTTATATTGCCTGAATAGTGAAGCCTATTTTGGAGAACATGATGAATCATATATTTCCCCTTTGCCAATAGATTCTCCCATACAAAGTAATTTATTAATAACTGAGATCATTGAGATTCAAGTGGATGAGCATGATGTTGAAAGAACAATCAAAATTGGGAAGTGTTTGAATCAAGACAAACATGATCAATTGGTTTCTCTCTTGCTTGAGTATAAGGATATCTTTGCTTGGACATATTCGGATATGCCAGGCATAGACCCCAAGATTGTCACTCATAATATTGTTCTTAAACCCAATGCTAAACCTATGAAACAAAAGATTCGCAAGATGAATCCCAGCATTGCTTTACTAGTAAAAGTTGAAATTGAAAAATTACTAGGTGCCGGATTCATCCGCTCTATTGATTATTCTGAATGGATTTCCAATATTGTGGCTATTTCTAAGGGAGGAAATAAAATAAGAATGTGCACTAATTTCTAAGACTTAACTAAAGCATCCCTAAAAGATGACTTCCCGCTACCTAATATTGACATGATTGTGGATTCCACAGCAGGTCATGCATTATTGTCTTTTATGGATAGATTTTTGGGTTATAATCAAATATTTATTCTTGTTAAGGATCAACTTAAAACCACATTTATTACACCTTGGGGGACATTCTATTGGGTCATGATGCCTTTTGGATTAATAAATGCAGGAGCTACTTATCAACGCGCCATGACTTTGATTTTTCATGATTATATTCATAAGATTTTGGAAGATTATGTGGATGATATCTTGGAAAAATCTATACAAAGAGAAGATCATGTGTTCATTTTAAGACAAATATTTGAAAGAATGAGGAGTTAGTTAAATCCTAAGAAATGTGCTTTTGGAGTTGATGCTGGAAAATTATTAGGATTTATTATCTCTAAGCGAGGCATAGAAGTTGATACTAAGAAGATTGATGCTATTGTTAACATGCCTCCTCCTAATAATATTTCTCAATTGTGCAGTTTACAAGGTAAAATACAATCTATTCGTCACTTTGTTTCTAACCTAGCCAATAGGACTGTTCCTTTTACTTCTTTACTCAGAAAAGACACTAATTTTTCTTGGAACCAGGAATGCAAGAAGTCTTTTGAGCAATTTAAAGAATATATTTCTAATCCTCCTATCTTACAACCTACTCAATTCAATAAACCCTTTTATCTATATACTTCTGCCGCATCTAATGCTGTGAGTGCATTGTTGGCTCAACATGATAGTGACGGAAAGGAAACACCAGTATACTATATTAGTCAGACCTTGTTGGATTATGAAACTTGATATACTCAACTAGAACGACAATGCTTGACTTTAGTTTATGATTTTCAAAAACTCCGGCATTACTTACTCAATGTTGAAGTCAATGTGATTGTTAAATTCGATCCTTTAAAACATCTTTTCTCAAAAACTGATCTCTTTGGTCGATTAGAAAAATGGGTGATGTTGCTCACAGAATTTGATCTCAATTTCATCCTTCAAAAGTCAATTAAAGGACAAGATTTAACAAATTATTTAGTTGAAGCTCCTTGTCCTCATTCTAATACAACTATTACCTCCGTAGAATTCCCCGATGAGCATATATTTGCAATCAAACAAGATGATACTTGGGAATTATATTTTGATGGTTCTAGGTGCAAGACAGGTTCTGGGGTGGGCATTATCTTGATCCCTCCTATGAAGAAACCGATCCCTATGTCATATAAATTAACTTTTCCTTGTACTAACAACATTGTGGAGTATGAAGCTGTTATAGCTAGCTTACTAGCAACTTCATCCCTTCATATTAAAAACTTAGAAATTTACAGGGATTCACAATTGATTGTGGAACAAATCAAAGGAGGTTATCAAACTAAGAATGATAAGATGGCACAATATCGAGATGTGGCTCTCGATATTCTTTCACAATTCTCTTCTTACACAATTCAAACTGTACCTAGGAAAGATAATCGACATGCAGACGCCATGGAAAGTGCGACTTCTTTGGTTTGCCTTGAGAATAACAATGAAGACTTTCAATTCACTATACACACTCTTAAATTCCCCACAATTTTTGATAGGGTCACTGTTGATTGTTGTAATCTGCATTTAGATGAATGGTATTCACATATCTTTCATTTTTTGAAAGATAATACTTTTCTAGAATCGACAACATGGAACACACGTAATCATATTAGAAAGCTTGCAACCCGCTATATCATTTTAGGGGAAACGCTCTACAAACATTCTTACAATGGTTTACTATTAAGATGTCTTAACAAAACCAAAGTACCTGTAGCTTTAGTAGAAGCTCACTCTGGTTCTTGTGGGGGACATTTTGGTGGGAAATCTCTAGTCAATAAACTCCTCAGAATGGGATACTACTGGAAAACAATGGAGCAAGATTCCTTTACATTTGTCAAAAAGTGTCCTCAGTGTCAAAAACATGGTAATTTAATTCATGCTCCTACTCGTGAGCTTCGTAATCAAGTTGCTCCATGGCCTTTTAGCATTTGGGGTTTTGACCTCATTGGAAAAATCTCACCGGCTTCTTCTCAAGGACATACATACATTCTCATGGCTACAGATTACTTTACAAAATGGGTAGAAGCTATCCCTCTTTGTTCTACTACTGCAGATGTTATCTGTGATTTCATCCTTAACCATATTATAGCACAATTCAGTATTCCTTCAACAATAGTTTCAGATAATGGTACATCTTTTAAGAACAAAGAAGTCACAAAATTTATGGAGAAATATCGTATACAACATAGATTTTCTACTCCCTACTACCCTCAATCTAATGGTCAAGCTGAAGCATCGAATAAGGTTATTGAACAAATATTAAAGAAAATAATCAACAAACATGCGAAAGATTGGCATACACAACTTACTTATGCCTTGTGGTCTTATAGGACTAGTGTTCGTACGGCCACTGACACTTCACCTTATAATCTTGTTTATGGGACTGATGCTATCATGCCTTTGGAATTAGAAATACCATACTTGTGTGTTTCATTTCATGGGATCATTGACAAAGATACTTTCCAGGAACAATGATTACAAGAGTTAGAAATGTTAGATGAACAACGAATAAATGCTTTGGAACACATTAAGGACTATCATAAATCACTCCAAAAACAATATAATCACAAAGTGATTGAACGGTCATTTGTGGTAGGTGATTTAGTCTTATATGAAAACCAAATAAATGTGAATGCTTTACCCGGTGAGAAGGGAAAATTTAGTCCAAACTGGCTTGGACCCTTTGTGGTAATTGAGGATTTTACTTCAGGTGCTTATAAAATTGCTGATATGAATGGTGTTCCTCTTAAGGAACCTATTAATATCATGCATCTCAAACATTATTATCCTTAATTAGACATTTTTTTTTCTTTTTGCATGAATGTGTTCCTTATAGAATAATTATTTTATAAGTTATATAACTTTGAATGCATCCACACATATTTTCCTTTCCTCTTTCTTTTTAAGTTTTGTGCATTGATGAAAGTAAAAAGTAATCAACCATAGAACTAATTGTTCCAAAAACAAAGTTTTCTTCATAAATAAACTTTTACAAGTTTGGTACATATGTGGCACAAGTGCCATATCTATCATCTCTATCCCGATGCTTTGAAGGATGGTGACTCCCAGATCTCTCAGATCTGTGATGTGAGGCTGAGGATCTCAGAATGGTAGTCCGTGTGTGACTCCTTGATATGCTCATCTCCTGGATCTGCACCTGGGCTCTCTGCATGTCCGCCATCAGTTTCTCTTCTCTCTCCTTGCATAACCTCAACTCTTTCTATACACATAGGAATATATCTACATGTCTTCTGAGATCCCTTTGTCCTACAAGGGAATCTCTCTTGCTAGCTGGCAGTCAGTAGGATATACATGTATCCTTTAGAACCTCAGATAAAAAGCTCCTCCACTCTGCTACGCTCCCTACAAAAAAATAAATTTCAAAAGTAAAACTTATTTAATTTCTTCTTCTAAAAAAAAAATTTATTCAAAACATTCTAAAGCTGTATCATACATGGATCTCCTGCCTGGGTATCACTAAAGGATCTAGATGGTGGGGGCATGGAGTGACTACTCTCTCCTCGCTCACTCTGTCAAGGCATCAGTGGTGGTGTCTCTGTGTGCGCTCGAGGAGGTCATTGTGATCTCAAGGGAGCAACATAGACTTCCTCATCACCGGTCCATGTATTGTAGCCTAGGGGCATCTCCTCTGCTCTCTCCTCCTCCATAGGATCTACCTCAAAGGAGGCTCCTCCTCATCTCTCTAATCCTCCTCCTCCTCCTCCCCTACTGGTATGTCATCTCCTTGGTGGTTCCTCTCTGAAGGACCTGGATCACTTGTGGGGTAGTCATCAGGGAAGATATGATGGGTCCCCTATAAACTCCAGTATCTGATATACTCTCTGCTAACACCGGCATAGGATATCTTAGTGGCTACCTCTATATCCTCAGTCTCATTAATCTCACTATCCACAATATCAGCTACTGTCGGTCGATGTATGGAACTGGGTCTCTGATAGTATCTCATCGGATAAGCATAACGAGGTACTATCCAGGGGACCCCCTACATCAAACCAAATTGTCTCATCACCCTATCATAGTAGTACGACATCACGACATGATTGGTAGGACCTTCTAGCAGCTTACACTGTTGTGAGTGTCTCAACTGATGTTGGGTATCCAACCACTCTATCATCTGACAATAAGGTCTCCATATCACATCTATACCTGGTATATGATCAAAGCATACCCTCCAAAAGAGGATATCTCCATGCTGCCAAGCATCTGCTAGCAAATATGCAAAGACTCTCGGTGTGCTCGCATCTATCATCGCAGGAGTACCCTGTGGTCATGTACATGTGTAATGCTCAAACATCCAAACCTGTAGCAAGGTGCACAACAACATACTCTCCTGATGGTATCTCACTAACTGACTCAGCTCGTGATAAAGATGAGCCAACATGCTGCAGCCCCATGAGACAGTGACCCTGTCACTCTCCATCCTGCATATGAGATGGGTGAATGGTACTAAAAATACTATACCTTTTGTGTTGGGCACTACAACCAAAGAAAGTATACATAGCATCACTCTCCGTACCAAAGGTGTCAGACCTACTAGTATGGCTGCCAAAGATATCTGATCTGATCAGGTCCTCATCTGTGGTACCCATCCCAAACAATAGTCCATATCTGCAAAAACCTCAGGGGGACCCTGCGATACTCTCGGTCTGACAGGCTCGCCTCAGATCAGAAGTCGTAGGATCCTATACATATCCTCTAGAGTGATCATGATCTCTCCTGACGAAAGATGGAAGGAACAAGTATCCTCATCCCATCTCTCTATCATGGCTGATATCATGGACCGATGGAACCTCAGCTATGGTAGGACTTGTTACCGATTTTCGGTACCAAAATTAATCAGGTGGATTTGTTATGTTTTGAATGGATTAAGGTAAATTCTTAGTTCTAGTGTATCCAATTCATTTATCTCTTGTTTAGTATGGCCTTACCACTACCATGTTTTCAGGTTTTCAAGTCTAAACCTGGCTCCATTTGCAAAAAACCCTGAAAACCCTAGGTTTCCCAAGTGATAAACGTTACTTTTAAACCCTAGGTCATGGCGCGTTCTATTTCAAAGTTACTTTTCCCATCCACTTAAAGCATGTGTTTTAATTTAATCGCGCAATCACAATGAGTTTATGTCATGTCTTTAAAGTCGCGCGAGTTGGCGATGAACTGTAATGAAATGGGAATCGCACAATCGTGATCTGTTTATGACTATTTTTGATCTGTCTGTGAGTGAGCGGGTTCAGTGTTTTAGAGTATAAATCACGCAGTCGTGATGTCTTGTGAAAGTCAGGTTTCAAGTCAGCGAGTCAGTGATGAGTTAAAAATATGTACATCGCGCAGTCGCTGTAAAGTCATGCTGCTATCCTGCTACG
Organism: Thuja plicata; assembly: GCA_018584345.1. Lineage (NCBI taxonomy): Eukaryota > Viridiplantae > Streptophyta > Pinopsida > Cupressales > Cupressaceae > Thuja > Thuja plicata. Next base: position 4,899,782 of record MU226477.1, read on the forward strand.
CGACTGGGCGAGTCTTTTTTAAATTTAAAGCAGTCGCGCACCTGCGTCAAGTTTTTATGTCAGTGTCATAAGCCTGCGACTGCGCGACAAGGTCAAGTTATGTAGGTCACACACTCACTTAGGTTCTAACTTGGTTGTATTTTGTAGTACGAGTGCGCGACGAAGGCGTGAAGTACCTATATAAAGATGCATCGCATAGTCACACAGGCAGTTTTCAAGGTTTATAAAGGTCTGCGACCGAGCGACTAAGAGACCGTTCAACGTCTCGCTCACTCGCTAATGTCTTATGGTGGTAAAAAATTATCTCGCGAGTGTGCGACGAGCTCAAGGAGGAAGGACATCGCTCATTCGCCAGTCAATGAAGATGAAGAAAAATCAGCTCGCGAGTGTGCGACGAGTTAAAGGAAGAAAGCATCACTCACTCGCCCATCAACTCAGATGAAAGAAAAAGAGCTCGCGAGTTTGTGACTGAGCAGAAAATAGATGTCATCACCCACTCGTGCATAAGATGAAAATAGAGTATTAAGTGGCGCTAGTATGCGACGAGTTAAAGTATGCAGTGAGAAAATGAATGTCGCTCAGTCGCCCAAATCAAAAAGTCAGTTTTAACAGCCAGCAAGTGTGCAATGAAGGAATGGATGAAAAGTAAGATGCATAGGCGCTCAGTCACTGAGACTCAGGTGATATCCAAAATCAGCCCACGAGGGTGCGACACGGTAAAGAAAGGAGGTATTGCTCACTCGCGCAGAGGACAAAAGCAAGGCATAAAAGACAGCGAGTATGCGACAAACATAAAATGGGTTCAAAGAAAACTCATCGCTCACTCGTAGAAGGAAAAAGTAAGACAGTCAAGAGTTGGAAAAGTGATTTTTCAGAGCAAATGAAAAGGTGTTACTTGCCGATTTCTGCTGATTTCTGGGCAATATATGCATTAATCTAGGATTTTTACAGACTTTTAAATATGCAAAGAGATAATTTTCAAAGGAGATATTAGATTTTTTCTCAGACGCTGGAAATCAGATTTTTTATAGATGGAAAGATCATATTTTAAAAGGTTAGAAGATGTATTTTTGGGTCTGCAGAAAAGTTATTGCAATTCAGAGACTTTTGTGACTCTTCTAGAGAGATAAGAATGCCTTTATAAGTGGCCATTATGACCAGATTGATAAGGCATGACTTTTGCAGCCTCTTTCACACCTTTTTCACTTGTTTGGAGGTCCCAAAATAGGCCTTTTTCTTTGCATTTGACCCCTGATATTTTGGCCCTCATAAATGATATGGTTGGGTGAAGTTGTATAAGTATGAGTTGAGGACTCATTTGTAGGGAGTTCGGATGATGTAAAGAGGCATGCTTGTGACATTTTCTGTGTCCTTGTGTTATTTTTGTAGAAGTCTGCAACTCATTGTGAGAAATAATATGCAGAGTTTGAAGTTCTTGGAACCAATTTATTGAGTTGTGTTAGCCTTGTCTCTTTTATGCTTGTTTGTATGCGTTGTAGATGGTTGATGGGTTAATTGTGAATGATTTTATTTCCTTTTAATCATGTCCATTTGTAGCATCTACTTGCAGAAGAGTATGTTTGCTTGCAGGTTGTAACTAGTGTCTTACATTTTGAGTTGTTAACTGTGAAGTCTTTCCTCTTAACAGGTTTAATCATGACCTTGTTATGAAAT
>MU226477.1:4926532-4990063 GCA_018584345.1 Thuja plicata
ATGCATATATACACATATATGCATATATATACACATATATACATGCAAATATACACATATACATGCATATATACAAACAATATATATATAAAACAATATACATGCATATATACAAACAATATATATTAAAAAACAATAAAAAATGCAAATAGAAATGTAAAATACCTTGTTTGCAGACGTTCGAAAAAATGGAAGCCCCACAATGCCAATCACTTTCAACCCAGTCAAAACAGTGAAAATGACTATTTTGGCAGGTTGTTAAATTCTGCCAAAAAATACCTAACCTAATTTCGATCGAAAGTAGGTAAGTACTTTCGATCGAAAGTACTTACCTACTTTCGATCGAAAGTAACTTACGATCGAAAGTACCCATTTTTGGTACTTTCAATCGTAAGTTACTCACTTCTGATCGAAAGTTGTCTTGTTTCGATCGAAAGTATGCTTTTTTTTCGTGGGCCACGCTTTTTGGGGTGAATTCCTTCCTCTTGAAAAGTGTAACCCACTATTGTGGGATCACCCATCTACAAATTTACCAAATTTACTTGCAATGTCTCTGATAATGGTGCTATGTATTAGTTTGATAGGCAAATTAGGCAGTTCTATCCATCTTATTAATTCAATATTTTCAACCTTCATAGGATCAAAATTTGGACACTAGTCAATAAATATAAAACCCCTTTTTTTTAAATTAGGGCATTCACCTTCTAACAACATCACTTTAAGTGAAAGATTTGAGCAGTCTAGAAAAAGAAAGTTATTCTTAAGGATAGTATTACTTACTTGTCCTAGGAATGTTATTTTGAACCACTATGCTATGTCCTTTATCGTCCCCTCATCTCCCAACCATTTCAAAAAAATGCTGTGAGTTTTACAATGGTCTTTCATACCATCCATAAATTTATTCCTCATGGTCATTCTTACTTCTATCGCTAGAATTTTTGACTAGTTGAATCTCAAGGTTGGAAAGGGTTTCTTTCTATTAGGTACTTTGTGATTCATTTCTCGGGTTTGACCCTGCTCAATAATATTTCTAGGGTGTTTTTTTGCTTTTGTCCTCGGTCGATTTACCAAAGGCGGATTGACCTTGGAAGGATCCCTTTTATGGGGTGAGGTATAAGGTTCTTTGGCTTTACCTACTTGACTACCCAGTGCCAACCTATTTGTTCCCGTGGCGAATGATGGAATCTTTCTTGTTGGTGGGAGTATCCATATTCTTGGTTTTCCCATGGCATCAGCTCTCAGCTTTTGATTTCTTTTCTTCGACATAGGGTTCCCTATTCTTCTTTCGCCTGCTTGGTTTCCTTCCCACGTATTAATCCTTCCTTGAAAAATTTCATCCTTTGAATTGCTTTGCTAAGGGTTCCTCAGAAATCCTAATTTTCTATGTCATAGTTTTGAGATTTTTCTGGTTAAATCTAGGGTTACCCTTTACTGTATTCCGGCCTCGACCTTCATTTTCCTCAGATAAATTTCTCCAATTCTTGTGGGGCCTATGGAAAATAGGGTCCCTTGATTTATTTGTAGCGTGATTATCTATGAACCCTTGATCATTGAGTTTTTCAAGGATCAAAAACCCATTTCCCTGACAATTCTGCCTATGGACATAACTTAAGTTTTTAATGCTTGCAGACTGATTGTTTGCCCAGTTTTGTCAGTATTTAGAAAAGCCCATTGAGCCTCTATTTTTTTTAAATTCTGCCACGGATAGGAATTTACAATATGTTTTGTTTTAATCAAACCATTGACAAAAAAATTAGTTACTTCACCTTTGGGAGATCAAATGAAATTATTTGAAAATTTTATTTTATAAGTATATAGCCCTCAATATTAAATTTTAATAAACTATAATATGTGCTTCAATTTTTAATATTATATATTTATGTCATGAATAAATGTGTATTACAATTTAAATAAGACCTCTATACTAGACACTAGAAAAATAATTTTTTTTAGAAGTATATTGAAAAAATGTACTACACTCCACATAAATCTTATAATTTTATAATGAATGAAGTCTATTATAAAAAATTAACATACCTATTTAAAAAGAATGTGATTTACGTAAAATACACTAACAGATACCAAGTAGACTTGAGAATTTTCACATTAAAATTTATGGAAATATAAGCCTATGTGGCTTGTAGAATAGGAATTAATTATAATGATCACAGAGGCTTGACAATTTCATATTTGTGATATTGCTATCAGGATGTAACTATGTAATTTTTTGAGTCAAACTCATTGACCCATGTTTCATGAGTAGTGGTTCACATGAACCCATCTCTCATGAGAATGAATAGAACACTTAGCACTCATTGCATCTAGGTGATGCTCACAGAGGCGAAGCACCAAGACTTCCTAGGAGGTCACCCATCCTAGTGCTACTCCAGCTCGAGCGCACATAACTACAAATTTTCCTCCATATTTAAACCCACTTTTCTTGCAAATAGGGTTGCAAGCATAGTGGGTTTAACTATGGAGGAAACTCCATAGTTAAGAGTGCTCGAGATGGAGTAGTACTGGGATGGGTGACCTCCTGGGAATTCTCGATGCTTCACCTATGTGAGCATCACCTAGATGCAATGAGTGCTAAGTGTTCCATTCATTCTCCCGAGTGATGGGTTCATGTGAACCACTACTCATGAAACATAGGTCAATGAGTTTGACTAAAAAACTACACATTTGAATCCTGATAGCAATATCACAATTTGACATGCTATGGAAAATACATCCTACTTATCAATTTCATATTTGTTGTACTAATACACGTCACATTATGCCATAAATTTTATAACATCTTTCTTTAAATCATCCCAAAATAAATCCATCTTCTTAACTTAACCATAAAAAATTGAAAATCTGGAATAATTTTTAATGGGAGATGAGAGAAGTTATTTTAGTAAGTACTACTTAACCTAAGAGTTTCCACATAAATAGATTTTTTCATAATAATTTAGAAATATTACATGGCTTTAGTCTTTCTCAAGTTAATTTGAAGTTCTTTTCTAAAAATAGTATTACTCAAATACTCTACTACACATATACTAAAGGCTCATTTAGTACACTTGAAAAAATATATTGTCTTTTACAACATTTAGGATGATTTTCATAAGCTTGACAAATAGCATCTTAAAAACTATTCATACCATAAAAAAAATATGATCTAAATTTTTTATCATTCTCAGTTACAAAGTTGCTATATTTTTTAAGGAAAATTTCCATTTGGTCATACAAAGTCATGGATTTCCATATATAGTCATAAATAACTATAGCAACAACATCTACCACACCCTCATCATTAAACTTATAACTCATTCATTACTTTATTTTATATTACTTAGTAATGAGCATTTTTAACCTTGTTTAATATAAACAAAGCATTTTGAAAATTTTTAAGGCCTAACTTATCTACTAAAATTTATGCAATTATGCCAGTTTGTGATTTGTATCAAACAAAGAATCCAATTCATGAACACCATTTATATGCATTTTTATATTGAAGAATTCTTTCTTAGTCATCAGTGTTGCAAAACAAGGTGATGAAATCTTACAATATGAACTTAAATTGAATATTATTTAAAACTCGCAACTAAAATTAACCTTTAATAGAGTGATTGTAGATTCACAACAAGAAGAAGAAAACCATTACACATGAAACACAAGATTTACGTGAAGATTTTTTTTTAGGAAAAATGCTCCACCATAAAAGAGAGGCAAGTATATTTTTAATCCTATGAAGAATAAAATAGCAATACACTTTTATGTAAACCCTGCTAAGTTCTAGTAGCACTCTATTATGCTAAACATTGAACAAGATTGAACAAAGAACTCTAGCTCAAGGCACCAATTTATAGAAACTTGTGAGGATGAATACCATTGTGCTATCACAAACACTATGAAGTAAAACCAACTAGAAAAACCTCATGCCACTCCCAAAAATATCCACTTATGATTTTCGTGTGACATCTAGCTGATTTGGGTACCCCTGGACCAATATAGGAGCATTTGTCATAAATTCTTGTCGTGCAAGGAATCAATAATGACTGTCATAACCATTTTCATGAATTTTGAACTTTGGATGTAACCTCCAACATGAGGGTATCTTACAATTTTTTTTCCTATAGTGATCACAATACTAAAATAGTTTTGACTTTGGTATCTTTGTCTTGCTCATGAATCAACATGTCTTTACTTTGTGTAACTTTCGATTGGACAAGATAATCAATATTATGGATTGTATTCTATTAGAAAAATCCACATTAGCAATAGGTCAAGATAACTTTAGAATGTGGAAAATAACCCAAATATATATTATGGAGGAAAATATGTAAACCATATCTAAATTTTGGTTCTAAATATTCATTATTTTTTCTTGTTGCACACGAGTATATATTTATGAGGTCTATAATGACCAAAAATAATCTTAGAATAATAACTTCTCTACAAAAAGTGTTATAAGATATACCATGTACCATTGCTAGCCTTTTCAAATATAAATAGCCATACCACTATATATGTAGAAACATGTGCTTAATTCCAAAACTTGATGTATTTTTGGATCACCTAAGTTGAAAACTATGAGCAACACATTGTGAGAAGAGTTCAACTTGGACTTATGCAGCCCTTCCACACTAACTCTGCTCAAAATAATAAATAACTCCTCCATGAAGACCTTTTGATCCCTATGACCAAGGGGTCAAGTATAAGTTGTAAGTGCTCCAAGTGGGCACAATAATTCCATTTACACACCTCCTATATAGAAGATTATAATTTTTAGCTAGTAAAAGATGTCTTTCTTAATCTCTCCATTTGAGGCACCCCAATCGGCCATGAGAGCTTAATATTTATAAAATATTATCAAAATTAAGTAATTACAATAACATTAACATCATGCTCTTACTACTAAATTCATCTTATTAACTTAATTTTTTCAACTATATTTTAATATTGTATTTATATTAAGCAAAATTAGATTATGTTAGGAAAATATGATTTCTTTGTTTAATGCTATGTATTGAGCTATGAAGAATGTCTCATACATAGAAAACTGCATTGTTTAAGGAAAACTTCAATGTTTGTATTTAGAAATTATTTATTCTCAAGTACAAGACAAACATCAACAAACGTGTGTTTTTTACATGTAGTGAAATCATAGATTGAAAAATTACATACACAAAATAGGTAAAGGGTATCATAGAGGTCATTAGTGAAAATGATGAAAATTACATTATTTTGCACATAATGAGGACACTTCTTGTTTATTAAAAATAAACACAAACAACCTTGTGAATAAAGAGGTAACATTGTTTAGTGAGGGTTAGCTCCCACTAAATCTAAAATTGTTGTTGTGGTAAAATGAGTCTCATTTGTATTAAGTAGTGTAGTGATGATTAAACCCACTTGTGTTCTAGAAATAATTGAGTTTATCCATATTCACACATAGCGTCTTGTTGAAAATAGTTGTGTGAGTCTCTATTTAGACTTGTATAAATTATAAGATGTATTATAGTCCATATATTTCTTTTTTTAGTGAATTGATGAGTGTGAGCCAATTTGTCATTTATTTATATGCATAACAGATTGTGTATATCTCCCCATTTAAAAATTATATTTTATAAGAAAAGACTCTTGAAATTCATATTACACCATCAGTTAAAATATTTTAAATTTGATAATATGATACTATTAGCATGTTTATTGAATGACTTTACACTTTCATAAGATTAAAGTGAAATTAAAAAATTAAATTACTGTATAAATTTTTCTTGAAATTTAAAATTATTGTATTTAATTTCTTGAAAATTTTTTTTCAAGCTAAAAACTAGTGCTGTCACAAATGGGAGACTCATCCTTAATTACCATCCCCAATTATCAATACTGAGGCTGAAAGCTGCAAGTATATTGGATCAGCGAAGACACAAGGCTGCAATCACAATGGTCCAGTGAGGATTTGAACCTTGGCAGCTATAACAACACCACCACCACCACCTAATCAACACACCATAATCACTCGAAGTTTAAATAATAGATATAAATTTTTACTTGAGTAAAAACAAACAATCATCACTGAAGGATAGTAATAGTAAAACCATTTTAGGGAGCCCAAATGTAACCATGTTTATATTTTATAACACCATCTGTCAAGGTCACGAAATTCTTACCACACTATCCACACAACTGTAAAAAAAACTGACACCACTTCGAGCAAGTTCACATAAACCATTGAACGAGATGTCAATGTCATCTCTGATAATAAGTGTGAGAAATTACAATTAATGCCAACATTACCCGTGAGCTTGTACCTCATTTAGAGGTAGATATCTGTTTAAGGGCATACATCCTCTGCTTCAAGACTTTTGTTATCTAGTCTGTCACTTCTTCTTCACCCATTCTGCACATTAATTACAGACTACGGTGATCACTGTGAAGCTCAAACGATGTCCCAATAAGAAATGTCTCCATTGGACCAATGCATGAACAACTGCGGCTAACTCAGGATTGTGTGTAGGGAAGTTCAACTCATGATGCTTGAGTTTGTGAGACTCATACGCAATCACCTGTCCCTCCTGCTTAAGGAATGCTCCAATCCCCTCAAATGAAGCATCAACACAAACCACAAAGTCACCCACTTGATCAGGTACTGCTAAGATAGGTGCAATAGTCAAACACCCCTTAAGGCTCTGAAAATCCTCCTCACACTTCTCCTTCCAAAAAAATTTCTTCCCTTTTCTCTGAAGAGAAGTGATAGGATGTGCAACTCTAGAGAAGTTCTTAACAAACCTGCGGTAGTATCCAGCTAGACCTATGAAGCTATGGACCTCAGACACATTAGTGGGTGCTGGCCACTCCACAATTGCATGTATCTTCGAAGGATCTCCCGAGATACCTTCTCCAGAAATCACATGTCCTAGATACTGATTTTCTTCCTGCTGATGAATACCCATGCATCCTCTGCTTCAAGACTATTGCTATATGGTTTGTCACTTCTTCTTCAACCATTCTGCACATTAATATGTTGGGTCATTTGCAGAGTTCCTTATTTAAGTTGATAAGCAGCTAAATTTTTCTTCTGTTGTTTTATTTTATAGAACTTATTATCTGTATAGAATATATATATCTATTCAGAGGATAAGAATCTGGATTTCTACTTAGAAATATCCTTTTTAATTAAGAGAAAAGACTTAACTACCATGACAGTATCATAGAGGTTAAGTATATCTGTGAAAAATAAATAAAATTAAGTTGTCTTTTAGCTGAATGTAGTTTTTATGACTGCAACTTTTTGTGTTTTAAAAGTAAAACATTTTTTTCTTAGTCTTTTTGAGCTTTCTATTATCATTCTAATGATAAAACAATTTCTCACAATCTAATCCAGAAACAATTACATCTAATATCATACAATCTAATCCAGAAACAATTACATCTAATATCTTTAAATGTTTTTTAAAGAAAAAAATCATACCATCTCATCTTTGCCTCTCATGAATAAATTTCTCAGTGTATTCTATATATGCAAGTTGTATTGCTCTGTTTTATTCTGTAGACTATAGCTGCTGTAGACTATAAGATGTGATTTTTCTATTCATCCATTTTTTTTGAATGTGTGTAATTGCAGACAAGAGACATGAAATAGGTAAAGCCCACAAATTTTTTGTCTACCATTATAAGGTAACTTTCATTTATCTCTCTGGAAAAAAAATGCTAGCAAACATGTGAAAGACATCATAAGATTTCTTTAGTCAAATTGTTTCTACATTTGTTTTACAGCTCTCTTATCGTCTCAATGATAGATCACAACATCTAGATGATAGATCATAAAGTATGATCTGTTTAACATTAACACAAATAAATTTTACATAATTTAATCTAAAAATATAAGTGATTAGGGTTGATCAACACAATTCACTGATCTCTGTGATGCTGCACTTGTAGGCTTCAGAGTAAAACTGTACAAGGAAACCTAAATACTCAGAAAATTCCAAGTATGAATAATGAAAAGACCAAAATTAGCTCTCATAAAAAGAAATCTACTGGCCACTGTTATCAAATTTGAATATCAACAATATGAAATAGCTAAATCACGGTATATGCAAGCATCAAGATAATCATTTGTACCAAAACAAAATTTTAATCAAGTACCACCAACACTAAAGCTCCTGTCAAAAACTATCCAAACATATGTCAAACTATGCCAACACTGATATCAATTGTATGTTAGTGATATTAATATTATAGAAACAAAACAATCCATAATAATTCCTCCAGTGTTCCTAAGAACATATCAAGTCTTCAAACTAAGATCTCTCCCATATATTCACAACCTTTGAGGTATCTGTATCTTCACTATTAAGGCTAACTTTTATAACTAGAGTCCTCCAAGCTAGGCGTTTCAAGAAATATTTTGAGCATGAAATACAGTAGCTGCAACGATAAGACATGACTGGCAGATTTAGCTATAATAAAGAGTACATACCAAAGAAGTGGGCCGAACTTGACGCCTTCCAACTAGCTGCAAACTCTCGTAAGTGAAATGGGAGAAATGAAGTTTTCAACTCTCGAAAGGAGCCAATTGTCATTTACCGCAGTTCAAGATTGTCCACTTCAAAAAAATTATAAAATGTTGTTTAGGGCAATTCACATTTAAGTGGAATTGGAATTCATTTTCCAATTCTAGGTATTTAGATGGAAGATTAATATGCTAATTTTGAGGTTAAATTAGAATTTGCAAATTCCAATTTCATTTTATCTTTTTAAAAACAAACATTGAATATGCCAATTCCGGTATACGAAAATGTCGATTCCATTCTAATTCCACGAAACATTTGAGTTTATAGGAGAAAATTATACATACTCCGGTAGTTTATTGATACTCAAGCACTCTCCTATAATTCTACTTAGATACTTCCAATCATAACCAACTTAGGTTTTGAATAGGAGAAAATTAATTAACAAAAGTTTCTTGAAGTCAAGGATAAAAAAAATTGATATCACAAATTAAGCAGAGCCAGAATCGTAAAAGGAGAATAGAATAACTCGTTTGTTTATTTTTATTTTTTTGCCTCCTTCAAACATAAGAGGGCTTCCTCTTCTAAACTCATCACATTTTTCTGTAAACACAATATCTCTTCCAAAACTGTAAAACGGTTTCTTTAACATTTGACCAAAAGTAATGTACTATTTCAACGTTCCGAAAATCAACACCCCGGAATACAAAAAATAAATGCTCGATACTTCACGCCAAAGAAGTTGCGGTTTAAGACAACAATGTTCACAAAACGTTGAACTCTTCCCGTCAAAAACCCTCTCACTGACTCCGCTTCGGTTAATAATTGCTCGATAAATATACCGTGGATGAAATAATATATCAAAGTTATAACCTAACTTGGCAGAAGAAGTTAAATTCAGATTGAACTAACAATGATAGGAATGCATAGTGTGTGTCGTATATCATTGCAGCACGCTACAATTCAAATCTGTGGCGAAACTTGAAGATTTTGTTGTTAATCAACTTATGCAAGTACTAGTTCCAAGTTATGATGTGAAATCATACATTGCATGCCCCAAACTATAGTTCAGGAGAGTTATCAACATTTGTTGGCTGCAATAACACACATCCTCTGAAGAGTTGTGGACATTAGTGACCCTTTGGAGCCATAGTGAAAAATTCAAGTCATTGTAAAAATTTCATGACATTTGGACATTTGTCGATCTTCGATAGATTCCCTCGATTACTTGAAACTTTGTGAAGAATTGAAGAATAAGTTTGGACATTACAACGTTTTGGAGTTTAAGCAGATACTGCCAGACATATATGTTTAGGGCTTAAAGAATAGTTATGAAAATTTCAAGGGAATGGGGTATTGCAATAATATAGGGTAATAGGGATATATCTGACATGATTCTGATTTCTGGAATAGTCATTTTTGGCTTAGTGAAGGTAAAAGGAATGAGAAAAAAGTTTAGAAGAGAGAAGGAATGCCCTTGACATGTATGAGATCGCGCAATAACAAAAGCATTCTAATGCACAAAGAAACTTTGTGATTGCATGACTTTCACAATTTTGTTCAAAAAAATTTCAAATTTGAAACATGACATCCCTGACACTAGGAAAATCCCACTGCAGAACTTTGACAGTTGAATCTTTCCCAAATTTTTAACATGGCATCCCTAACACTAGGAAAATCCCACAATCACATAGCTTTGACAAATTTGATTGGAGTTTCCTCAAATTTGAAAGAGATAACCAATTGGGTGCTCTAAGAGATGAAACAGATAAATTTTTGGCTTTTTCAGTTTGGGTATTTAAATCGGAATGGTGGTATGAGTATAATGACTAACACCACCTAAACATCACAAACCCATGAAATCTTTCTCAGATTGGTTATACATGATGGTATATGTGATAAGGGTATGCAAACCTTCAAGACATAACGATGGTAAATGTGATAAGGGTATGCAACCCTGCAAGACATAACCAGTGAAGACTTACTTTATATAGAGGAATACATGTCAGTCTTGAATCATTCATACAATGTGATCTTGGATTTTACTTTCAGGACATTAACCAAAACTTACAAAATAAAAAAATGGATGTCAAATATCATCAGCTTCTATTGTCAGTGTGATATATCACATAGATTTGCTTGGATAGGGAACAATTTAAATGTCAGAATGATAGAAGGTATCTAGGAATCACCAATGCCCAATTACTCTAAACCTGTGGTCCATCCCAATATCTGTCAAAAATGCCATATTGAGCAAAGGGGAAGTTCGAATGTAAACATCTTCCATAAGATTATAATTTTGACTGGTAGGCATCATCTCTTTGGCCACAAATATGACCCATGAATTTCTCCATTTCAACTTGGTTTAACTTTAGTTAACCTTCAATTTGCATGTGAGCAAAAGGGACTTGTTCCTTACAGAGATTCTCCTCCCACATGGAGTTACAAGTAAAAAAATCTGGGAACAAAGCTTGGTTGGGATAGGTAAAATGAATAGCGCTAGGATGTCAACAACGACTTCTTTTGCAAAGCCTAAGCCAATTCTCATAAGGATTTTGTTTATCAAATAAATCACAGGAAAACACAACCACTACAGATCATTTTTAACTGAGTGTCCCTCCTAAGAAACATACATCAATGAAAGCTATATTAATATATAGTAATTTCATTTAACCTGCCCATTTAAAGGAAAAACATCCAGTTACCCCAAGTTTCTAGGACGATGTTCATGGGACACATTTCCATGTCCCCAATTTTTCAAGCAATTTTGGGGACATCTAGGGGACTGCAAAGAGGACGACTATTAAAATATGGGGAAAACTTTAAATATAAAGGGAAATTTTAAATATTCATATGAAAACATGCATATATATTCAATATAGAACCTTAACATATAGCATTTGTGTTTAGTTAAGACATAAATTCAAAATTTCAAACATTAAAACATTAAAACTTATTCAAAGTATTAATGTACATATTTGCTTTGATATGAAGTAGAGTCCATGTAATTGTAATTAGTTTAGAATGTCTTGAATGTGGTTCCTAAAACCTTTACCTGATAATGCCTTTACTGAAACTATACCAAATCACAAATTTTGGAGCTTGTGTTCATGTAGTACAACATAATAATAAAAATAGAGCTAGTGACAGGTGAGAACTGCTATCCTGGAAGTGCTAAAACCTGCAAACCATATATGGCACTTTTGGTATAATTGTAGAAAAAATTTATGTGCAGGCTTCAACAAATGTTTAGTAGTGCTGTCGAAGTCTTTGATCTGTTGAAATTTTGTTGTCAGTTGTGACATTCTGGTGCAGGGCACCTCCCTTTTTGTTGTGTTTGATGTGATTTAGGTTTAGGTTAGGTGTTCAAGATGAGTGACAATAAGGTCCACTAGGGTGGATCCAAGTTGTGGTCATTTCCATGTTTGTAAGAGCCAAATGAGATCATGAGGGATATTATTGTCATTTTGACCTAGAAAGCCAAAATGTGTCATTTTTGTGTACCTTGGGGTTAGAATGTGTCTTAGGACCCTAAATGTCCTAATGATGGTCATAGAAGTCAATCATGACCATCAAGTTGACAAAAGAAGTCAAAATGCACAAAATGGAAAAGTTGCTAGCAACATTGAAAAGTTGCTCGAGCAAATTTTGCAACTTCTTGACAAGAAGTTGCAAAATCAAGTTGGAGTGGTTGTAACTGATCATGCTCGGTATATGAGCTTGGATTTGATGTTTTGGAAAGGTTAATGAAGTTTTGAATTGCAGAACTTGTTTTTGGTACTTGTGTACGGATGTCTGTGACTATATTTTTATAATCCGCATTGTCTTCTTACTCCTGTATAGATGTGTATGGATTGGGATAGGAGATCAGACCTCATGGGGGTGTAGTATTTTCAATTAGCTTTCTTATTTAATAGGTATTTTGGTTTCAATTTTATTTAGTGTAAAGTTATAGAGTTTTGTAAGTCATTGGTCTGCAGGTGACCTTTTCAGTGTTGCAGAGTTAGAAATGGCTCTAACCTAAGAACCCACTGGTGCAATTGACTGAAACCATGGGGGAAGTAGGGTTAGAGTCTATAAACAGAGTTTTTTTTTTCATTTTGATTGTTTCAATGGATTTCCTAGACCAAATGGGAAGTCCTATGGCTGACTGTTGAACATAGGTGAGCCTGGACAGGGTGAAGAAGGATTTGGTTTGAGCACCCATGATCTTGGAGGAAAGACTTAGTGACATTTTTAGAAGCCCTAAGGAATCTTCTTAAGGGATCAAAAGGTGGGAGGAGGTGAAATGAAGTTTGGAGATCAATTTGGTGACAATTGATCAAGATTGGTCCAGAGGCCTAATTAATGGGCTAAAAACTAGGGCCTGATAGAAACTACAGTCGTGGGTGGAACCAGGAGAAAAGATTTTGGAATCTAATAGATTTGGTAGACACCTTGAATATTTTTAAGGTTTTCTATGGGGTTTTTTGGAGTATTTGGGAGCATTAACCCAAAAACTATGAAATTAGACCTACTAGGAAACAAGCCAATTAGGCCTCCTAGTGAATTTGATGCCAAATGCATTGGTAAAGTGTCCAGAAGTGTGGGAAAGGGTTCTAAAGACCTATGAATGGGACAAGAACATAGACAAGGGTATAAGTGAATGTATGGGAAGATATAAATTAGGGAGTTGGGATTCTAGGAGGAAATCTAGTGAAGAGGTCTAGGCAATTGAGGAACTAGTTGGACTAGTTGAGCTTAGAAAATTTGGAAACTTCAATAGATCAACTATACCTTGGAGGAGAAGTTGATAGTGAGGGTCTTGGAGATCCTAATTGGAGAATAATCCAAAGGAAGTAACCATTGGATGGTTAGGAGAGAGAGAGAGAGAGAGAGAGAGAGAGAGAGAGAGAGAGAGAGAGAGAGAGAGAGAGAGAGAGCCATGTTGAGTAAAGAAATCACTAGATTACCAAACCCTTTGCATCAGAGTGGTATCAGAGCCATAATTTCTTGAAGTTTGTGTATGTCTAAAGGGGAGGAGAGTCAAGAGGTTGATAGCATGCCTCTTAAGGAAATTAGTAGGGATTCCATTGTGGAATTAGTTCAGGGCCTCTTGGAGAAGGATAGTGTGTCCGAGATAAAGAGTAAAAAGAAGATCACTGAATGGGGAGATGAGAGTGATGAGGATGTTGAAATCCAGACATAAGAGTCATCTAACAAAGGTAAAGAACCTGATATGGATAAAGATCAAAAGGTATTCTTGGGTTCCTTTAAGTCCATTAACAAGGACAGTATGGAACACACACCCTATTACTGTGGCAGCCTGAATGGAGAAGAGTTCTTGGATTGGCTAGAGGCCATAGAAAATTAGTTTGACTATAAAGAAGTATCAGAGGAGAAGAGGGTCAGCTATGCCAAGGCTAGGCTCAAAGGATCTGCATTGGTGCAGTGGAAAATGATGTAGGATGATAGGGTAACTAGTGGAAAGAAGAAGATAGTTTCTTGGGAGAGGATGAAGATCAGATTGAGGGCACAATTCTTGCCTACTGACTATGATATTTAGATGTATCAAAAGTTGTAGAACTTAAGACAAAAGAAGATGATAGTGAGTGCCTATACTAAGGAGTTTAACAAACTTAGCCTAAGGGCTAGAAGAAAAGAAGAAGAAATGGAGAAGGTGGCAAGGTATCTCAATGGGTTGAGACAAGGGATACAAGATGAAATTAGCATGATGGCTCTTGACAGTATGCACAAGTGTTTTTAGTTAGCCTTGAGAGCAGAGGATAAGGCTAGAAGGAGGAATGACTTCCATCAAAGAGGAAGAGGTGGTAACAATAACAAAGGTTTCAGAGGCAGGATTAATTTTGGTAGGGGACAAAGCCCAAATAGACCATAGGAGAATTAGTCTGTGGATAACAGTGGAGGTAATCAGTTTAGAGGATCTTTTCAAAGAGGGGGATACAGAGGAAGAGGACCACCAAGAGGAAGATTTCAGTCCCAAGGAAGATCTAATTCAGTCTTCACTAGCAGATGCTATAAATGCAATCAAGTGGGTCACACAATGGGTAGATGTCCTAAAAAGGCTACTTCATCTTCTATGGGAGAAATGAGGAATCAGTTGGTTCAAGAAGATGATACACAAACTGTCACTTCTCCCATTTCCAAGGCAGGGCCAGTAATGGATGGAGAGAATCTAATTCTAAGAAGAACTTTGTTGAAGGTTCCTAGTACTATAGAGCCACCTCAAAGGAAAAATTTGTTTAAGACAACTTGTAGGTCTCATGGGATGATTTGAAAAGTGATAGTGGACTCTAGATCCACTACAAATATAGTATCCATAGAGATGGTGGACAAACTGAAGCTTAGAAGGATACCTCATACCACACCATATAAAGTTTCATGGTTAAACAAGGGTCAACAAGTAGTTGTAGATGAGAAAACCTTGGTGGAGTTTGAAATAGGTGAGTATAAGGACAAGGTCATATGTGACATATTGCCCACGGATGCATGTCATCTTCTTTTAGGGCATCCTTGGCAATATGATGTGAAGGCTATCCATGATGGAGAAAAGAAAAACTATGTTATCACCAAGCTAGGGGAGAAGTTTCAAATGGATCCATTACATGAACCTAATGAGGAAAGCATGTGGGAACCAGTGTGATGCTCTTGAGTGGGAAGGAGTTTCTAAAAGCTATGGAGAAGGAGAAAGGAGTTGGTTGTGCAGTGATAGTGAAGCCAAAGGAGGAGACTAAAGAGAAAGTCAACATGCCACCAGAGATATAAGAATTGCTGGAAAGATATCATGACATAGTGGATAATGGTTTTCCAAGTGCATTTCCACCCATGAGGGATGTGAGTCATTAGATAAACCTCATTCCTTGAGAAAATTTTCCAAACAAAGCAGCATATAAGAGGACACCAAGTCAAAATGCAGAGATAGAAAAATAGATTCAAGATTTGTTGGAAAAGGGATTGATAAGGAAGAGTTTGAGCCCCTGTGTTGTGCCTATTGTTCTTGCACCTAATAAGGATGGAAAATGGAGGATGTGTATGGACTCCAGGGCTATAAACAAGATTACAATCAGATATAGATTCCCAATGCCCCAGATTGAGGATTTGATGGACAATTTTGGAGGTTCATGTTATTTTTCAAAGGTGGATTTGAAGTCAGGATATCACCAAATCAGAGTTAGGCCTGGTGATGAGTGGAAAACAACCTTCAAGACCAATGAAGGGTTGTATGACTGGCTAGTTATGCCCTTTGTCCTAACTAATGCACCTAGCACATTCATGAGGCTCATGAATGAAGTGCTAGCAGATTTTATTGGTAAGTTTGTAATAGTATATCTTGATGACATTTTGATATTTAGCAGGTCCAAGGAGGAGCATATGAAGCATTTGGAGATGGTCTTGAGGAGGCTACATCAAGAGAAGTTGATGATCAATCAAGAAACGTGTGAGTTCTTAAAAACTGAATTAGTTTATCTTCATTTTGTGGTTGCAAATGGATGCATGGAGATAGACCCTGATAAGGTTAAGTCAATTTTGGAATGGCCTACACCTAGGTCCATAGGGGATGTTAGGATTTTTCATGGATTGGCCTCTTATTATAGGAAATTTGTAATAAATTTTAGTCATGTATGTGCCCCTATTCTCAACACTATCAAAGGGGGAATCAAGTGTCAGTTTAAATGGACTATAGTAGCAGATCAAGGGTTTTAAATGTTGAAAAAGAGGATAGAAGAGTTACCTACACTTAGGTTTCCCAATTTCAATCAACTATTTGTGGTGGAGTGCGATGCTAGCAAGCTAGCCATTGGAGCAATGTTAAGCCAAGAGGGACACCCTATAGCATTCTTTTTAGAGAAGTTAAATGAGGCCAAACAAAAGTACTCCACCTATGATTTGGAGTTGTATGCTATGGTACAAGCCCTTAAAAAATGGAGACACTATCTCTTACCTAGGGAATTTGTGGTCTATACTGATAATCATGCTCTAATTTTCTTGAATGGGCAAGAGAAACTGAATCAGAGGCACATAAAGTGGGTAGAATCTATGAAAGCTTATACATTTGTCATAAAGCATAAGAAAGGGGTTAGAAACAAGGTTGCAGATGCTCTTAGTAGAAGAGTCTTAACCATATAGGAGATACAATTGCAAAGTGTAGGGATGGATGATTTAAAAGACCTCTACAAAGAGGACAAAGATTTCAAAGATGCCTATGAGGCATGTGTGAATTTCCTAAAGGGATTTAAAGTGGAGTTCACTGACTTTATGTTGTAGGAGGGTCTATTGTTCAAAGGACATCTAATGCGTATACCTCAGTGCTCAATGAGGGAGAACATTATGAAGGAGAAACACCAAGGAAGATTGGGAGGCCACTTTGGAGTGGATAAAACATTGGAGAAAGTGAATAGGAATTAATATTGGCCTAAGTTACAGCCAGATGTTAGGAGATTTGTAGAGCAATGTCAGATTTGTCAAAGAGAAAAAGGACAAAGCAGTAATAGTGTGTTGTATCAACCCCTATCCATACCCCAAAGGCCTTGGGAGTGCCTCAGTATGGACTTTGTTTTGGGGTTACCAAAGACACCAAGGGGTCATGACAGTGTATTTGTGGTGGTGGACCATTTTAGAAAAATGGCTCACTTCATTCCATGTAAGAAAACCAATGATGCTTCTCAAATTGCAGGTCTATTCTTCAGAGACATTGTAAAGATCCATGGATTGGCACTGAATATAGTAAGTGACAGAGATAGTAAGTTTGTGGGTCACTTTTGGAGGATCCTTTAAAAAATGTTGGGTACAAACTTGTCTTTCTCTTCAACCTACCATCCATAGTTAGATGGGAAAATAGAGGTATTCAATAGGTCACTTGGGAACTTGCTAAGATGCTTGACTAAGCAACATGGACAGTCATGGGATCACATAATATGGCAGACATAATTTTCTTATAATGACTCCATTAATAGGAGTACTGGTAAAATCCCCTTTGAGATAGTATATGGGGTCAATCCCAAAGGGATATTAGAGTTGAGGGATCTCAGTTTGAAGGACAAAAGGAGTGCCCAAGGGGAGTCATTTGCAGAACATATGAAGGATCTTCATGACCAAGTCAAAAAGACTTTATAGAAGCAAGTGGAGAAGTATAAGTCCAAGGCTGATCAGACAAGAAGAGATTTGCATTTCAAGGTGGGGGATCTAGTACTTGCCTATCTCACGAAGGAAAGGCTACCCAAGGGTCAGCCAACTAAGCTACTCATGAAGAAGATAGGACCATTGAGGATTTTGCATAAGTATAGCAATAATGGCTATGAGGTGGAGTTGCCTCTTGATTTGGGGATTTCACCCATTTTCAATATTTGTGACCTGTATCCCTATAAGGGACCATCTCTAGACATAGGTCAGCCCACTCTTGCAGATTTAGGGGATGATGATTGGGTGAAAGACTTACCTACCCCATTGCCCCTGAAATTGGAAAATTATACTGGATTCTAAAGTGATCAAGAATACAAGGAAGGGTAACTACAACGAGTATCTCATCAAGTGGAAGGGACTACCTAAAGCTGAGGCCACTTGGATGACAAAGCTAGACATTCTGAAACATGGGGTCACCATTGAAGACCTCCTAACTCAAGGGATTTGAATTCTTTTTCCTAGGGGAGTATGGTGCAGGGCACCTCCATTTTTGTTGTATTTGATGTGATTTAGGGTTAGGTTAGGTGTTTAGGATGAGTGACAATAAGTTCCACTATGGTGGATCCAAGTTGTGGTCATTTCCATTTTTGTAAGAGCCAAATGAGCTCATGAGGGATATTATGGTCATTTTGACCTAGAAAGCCAAAATGTGTCATTTTTGTGTACCATGGGGTTAGAATGTGTCTTAGGACCTTAAATTTCCTAATGATGGCCATGGAAGTCAGTCATGACCATCGAGTTGACAAAAGAAGTCAAAATGCACAAAATGGAAAAGTTGCTAGCAACATTGAAAAGTTGCTCAAGCAACTTTTGCAACTTCTTGACAAGAAGTTGCAAAATCAATTTGGAGTATTTGTAACTGATCATGATCATTATATGAGCTTGGATTTAATGTTTTGGAAAGGTTAATGAATTTTTGAATTGCAAAACTTGTTTTTGGTACTTGTGTACGGATGTCTGTGACTGTATTTTTATAATCTACATTGTCTTCTTACTCTTGTACGGCTGTGTAAAAATTGGGAGAGGAGATCAGAACCCATAGGGGTGTAGTATTTTCAATTAGCTTTCTTATGAAATAGGTAGTTTCATTTCAATTTCATTTAGTGTAAAGTTATAGAGTTTTGTAAGTCACTGGCCTGCAGGTGACCTTTCTAGTGTTGCAGAGTTAGAAATGGCTCTAACCTAAGAACCCACTGGTGGAATTGACTGAAACCATGGGGGAAGTAGGGTTAGAGTCTATAAATAGAGTTTTTGTTTTCATTTTTATTGTTTAAATGGATTTCCTAGACCAAATGGGAAGCCCTATGGCTGACTGTTGAACACAGGTGAGCCTGGATAGGGTGAAGAAGGATTTGGTTTGAGCACCCATGATCTTGGAGGAAAGACTTAGTAACATTTTTAGAATCCCTAAGGAGTCTCCTTAAGGGATAAAAATGTGGGAGGAGGTGAAATGAAGTTTGGAGATCAATTTGGTGACAATTGATCTAGACTGGTCCAGAGGCCTAATTAATAGGCTAAAAACTAGGGCCTGATAGAAACTAGGGTTGTGGGTGGAAACAAGAGCTAATATTTTGGAATCTGATAGAGTTTATAGACACCTTGAAGACTTTTAAGGTCTTCTATGGGATTTTTTGTAGGATTTGGGAGCATTAACCCAAAAACTATGAAATTAGACCTACTAGGAAACAAGCCAATTATGTCTCATAGTGAATTTGATGCCAAATGCAATGGTATAGTGTCCATAAGTGTGGGAAAGGGTTCTAAAGACCTATGAATGGGACAAGAACATAGACAAGGGTCTAAGTGAATTTATGTGAAGATCCTAAGTAGAGGTTTTGGATTCTAGGAGGAAATCTAGTGAAGAGGTCTAGGCAATTGAGGAACTAGTTGGACTAGTTGAGATTAGAAACTTTGGAAACTTCAATATATCAACTATACCTTAGAGGAGAAGTAGATAGTGAGGGTCTTGGAGATCCTAATTGGAGAAGAATCCAAAGGAATTAACCATTGGATGGTTAGGAGAGAGAGAGAGAAGCATATTGAGTAAAGAAATCACTAGAGTACCAAACCCTCTGCATCACGTTCACATTGATGTGGTTGCCTAGAAATCTATTGATATTTTTCAACAATAGAAAATATATCATCCCTAGTAATCAAAATATTTCCTTTTTTGGAAATATAAGTTTTACTAAGTTCATGAATTTTGCATTGTAGCAATTGTGGATGTCTTAGCAGCTAAACTGCAAAAACTATGCATGCTCATGAAATCTGTACCCTTGAAAAAATTGCTTCACATGTGGTGGTTTCCAAAATATAAATTAGACAATGGAAATGGTTAGCCATTTTATACATGTTAGCAATAGTAATTATAGTACTTCCCAGAATTTGACAGTTCTGGTTTCAACTTTACTTTAATATTTATTTTTAAGTATTGATAAAAAAATTTAAAAATGTGAGGACTTCCACCAGAAACATCCGGCCATCCCTAGAATGGTTTGGGACTTTTTCTGGAATGGCCGAACTTCCCTAGCAGTAGTCCTTGATGTCCCCTAGATCCAGGGATGTTTTCCGTGATTTTTTGCAAATTGGGAACAATCATGGGACCTCCCCAATGTGTTCCCCACATCCCTGGCATGGAGAGGGGGGTTTTAGGCCAAGGGAGGCATCCCTGGGTAAAACTTGAAAATTACATCTTCTTTCACTCAGACAAGAATCTTCATCATGCCTCAAATAAACCTTTGAAAGACCTGTGGCATTAAAAGAGAAATCTGGATAGCAGACTCCTC
This sequence comes from Thuja plicata, assembly GCA_018584345.1. NCBI lineage: Eukaryota > Viridiplantae > Streptophyta > Pinopsida > Cupressales > Cupressaceae > Thuja > Thuja plicata. Next base: position 4,947,003 of record MU226477.1, read on the forward strand.
ATCGAAGTCTCCGGACTCTACAAATGAAGTGATCATTGGCTGAACACATATATACATCCTCTTATTATTCAAAATATTATGAATTGTTTCTATGGTAACCACGCATTTAGGAACAAATGCGTAGTTATCATTTAACTTATTTTGGGCAACTCTGATCACCTCACATTTAAAACAATGTGACAAATCCTGATAGTCCCCTTAAATTATACAAACAAAGAGTTAATTATTATATTTTTTGATAGTAAAAACACCAGAAAAAAGCACCCTCGAACCATCCAATAGTTAGAATACTTGATATACAATATAAGTCAATTATTCAACAATCATTATCACATAAAAATGTATTGTAATTGAACTAGCAGTTGTCATGGTAATTAGCAACTTTACAAGGGGTATTCATAAAAATACATGATTTAGGAACATTTTAAGAGTTTGAGCGAGATTATGAGGAGCTCAATACTGTTTATCTGCAAGTATAAACATTGTTCAAATGTATATTTAATGGTTATTTGAGTGTTGATTAGATAGAAACACCCACATCATAACCAAAGAAATTATGTAATATTATAAACAATCTATAAAGTGCAGAATTGGAATACAACACAACAAAATGAGAATAGAGAATCTTACAATTGAAAAATGTGAATAAATATAGAAAAACAAAGTGGTAACAAATCAAATTTGTTATGGTGTGTTTTGAACAATCTTAAAACTAGAGATAATGGAGAATGCTTTTGAGGATGAATCATTAATAAATAATAAATAATAAATAAAGAATAATTATCTTTTGGACAAAAATCAAGGACAAAAATAAAGGGTGACCATATGGTTTTTAAGCCCGTGCCTAGCCAGCACCCCAGATATTATCACTCTTGCAAAACCTTATCCACCCTAGCCCACTGAAATTTCAACCTTGTGATTCTGTGAGCAAAGCCACGTTGTGGCCAATTTTGAACAATCTAGGACTACATCTACGAAAAATTAGAAAATTGAACATGCAACCTTCTTTCTTGATATTTGTCTTTTCCTTTTTAATTTGTCTTTCTTACTTTGTCCCATCCTACACTTTTTCATTTGAAAAATAATGCATCTTTCAATTGAATTTGAAATGAAAAGAGAATTATATCATATCCAAAGTTACCAAAGTAGGGCTCAAATATTTGGTAAAGAACATTAATATTAGATATTCAGTCATCTCATTCTAACACTTCATCATGCATATAGTCCTACTGCCTCCAAGATAACTAAAACTAGTCGTGTTGATCTCATAAAATGCATGATTTTTTGTCTTTTTGAAAAAATTGAAATGGTTAGGATGATGAGACAACTTGTTGCTATGTCCTACTACTTCAAATGTCCAATGTAAAATTCATCCACCATGTCAAAAACCCTTGTAGCATGTTGTGGGTTGCACAGTGGAAGCATCAATAAGCTAATAAATTACAATATCAATCCAAACTAGCATAATAGACTAACCATGTTTTAAACTATCCATAGACTACAAGCACATTTTAAACATGTTGATTAATTTCTAGTGTTATAATTACCTATTAAAGCCTTCGGTAGAGTCATCACCGACATGAGCTACTATTGAATCTCCACCTGGGTGCTCCTCTACATAGGAAGTTACATCATGTAACTGCACTTTGTACATTCCAGCTCAAGACCAACCAATGAAAATTACATAGTCATACAACCTAAATATTGGTTGTGGTTGGCCATCAAAATCATCATTGTAACCTAAACTCTCCACTGCTTAACCATCAGAATTATCACTGTGGCAAATTTGATAGTCCCCTTAAATTGTGCAACTATAGGATAGTGTTGAGAACATAGACACTTGTTTTAAATTTAGATATAAAGAAGAGTACCAATAGAACCAACTAGTCAGAGAGAGAACAGCTTAGTAATTGGATTTGTTTTTCATTCTGATCATTTATTTTTTTACAACAATACTTTGGTTTGCTACCCTTTTCTCAATGTACAACAAATGGATTGTCATATACATCTACCTCTATGCTTTATTTAATAGAGAGAGGTTTTCTACTAATTCTTTTCATTTGATTATCTCGATGTATATATATCAAGGCTATTGGTGCTAAAGTAATTTGGCCAGGCTTGGAAGAGGCTCATAATGTTGTTTGGTAAAGCAAAGGTGAAACTTAGTTTAGAGCATAGCCATTCCCAACATTTTCTGGAAAAGGTATAATTTAGAAGTATGTGGTCTGCATTCTCATTATCCTTTTCATATAAGGGACACCTACTAGGGCATTCATACCCCATTTTAGTAAAATGATCAGTAGTTAGTATTTTATTTTGCAAGGCTAGCCATGAAAAGAGCCTGGCCTTGCATAAGCATACTTTGTCCTAGTATAGGTGTATTGGTAGATTAGTTTTTGGTCTAAGCTATTTTTTCATTAATAATTTATATCCCTCTTTAGTAAAATATTCCCCTGTGTTAGATTCTCCTCAAATTAATCTATCACTTGATCTATTCAATGCTATATCTCTCTGACTCAAGATTTTTGTAAGAAAATTTATTTCTCTCTTTGGGATATTTAACCCTTCCATTATTTTCCATTTTGGGTCTCAGTGTTGTCTAACAAGGAAGGTTCAATGTAATCCCTCACTTTCTTACTGCATAGATTTTGTCGAATATCTTTGGTTTGTTCAAAGTTATTAAGAGTCTTTATGGGTTGGTTTCCTTCCCAAGAGTCTTCCCAAAATAAGGCTTATCTACCATATCCTATGTTCCATGTCAATTCTTCCCCAATAATATTTATACATTCCATCACAAAGTTCCATATTCTGGATCTTTTAATTGGATTGACTGCTCTAAAAATGGTGGAAGGATCCCTACCATTTAAGTATTGTGTCTCAGAATATTTACCCATTTTAGGTTGGGATTAGACAAAATTTTCCATATGAGTTTGGTCCCTAAAGCCTTACTTTTTTTCTTGATGTTCTTGAAACCCATGCCTCCAATTTCTTTAGGAAGGCATAATTTATCCCATGCTATTAATGCTATCTTTTTTTTTGTCTTCTCCACCCTGCCAAAAGAATTTCCTAAGTAGTGCATTGATTTCATCTCTTTTTTTCTTTTTGTAGGTGGGTACATGATAGTTGGTATATAGGGATAGTTGATAGGACTAATTTTAACAAAACTTATTTGCCTACTGAGGATAGCCATTTTGCTTTCCAGGATTCAGTTCTTTGTTTAATTTTAGATATTATGTTGTCCCATGCTGATGTAGATTTTGTACCTTTATTTAAAGGAAGGCCCAAGTGTTTACATGGGAAGGATCCTTTCCTAAATCTTAAGATGTTACATATGTCCTCTTCTTCCTATCTTCTTGTGTTAAAAAATAAAATTTATGATTTATCATTGTTGATTTCTTGACCTACCGCTTTTGTATATATTTCTAAAATTTTGTTAATGGCTTTTGTCTCTTCAGTGCTACTTTGTTCAAAAAGAATTGTGTCATCTAAAAATTGTTGATGTGTAGTTGGTTTTGTGTTACTAGTGATTCTAATACCCCTTATGGAACCCTCTATCCTAGTTGCACTCAAATTTTTTCCAAGAGCATTGGCCATGATAATAAATAGAACAGTGATATTGGGTTTCCTTGCCTAATTTCCCTTGATGAATCAAAGAAGCCTTCAGGGGATCCATTCATTAGGACCAAGAAATTAGTAGTAGAAATGCATTTGCAGATTAGGTTTATCCACTGTTTATCAAACCCAGACATTTCTATTACCTTGCATAAGAAGCACCTGTCCACTTTATCATAGGCTTTACCGATGTCTAATTTAATGAGCATACTTGGGTTCTTATTGATCTGGATGGAGTGAATTGTTTCTTGAGCTATAATGACTCCATCATAAATTTCTCTCTCTTGTACAAAAACTATTTTTTCTTCACTTATTATCATAGGAAGTACCTTTTGTATTCTATTTTCTATTGCTTTGGTTAGGATTTTGTAAATGGTATTACATAAGGAGATGGGCCTTAGATCATTAAATCTTGAGCAACTTTCTCCTTTTTTGGTATTAGGGATATGAGGGTATTATTTACCTCTCTAAGGAGGCTACCTTAATTTATGACTCCTTCAATAGCCTCTGTCACCTCATCTCCTATAAAATTGCATCATTTTTGAAAAAAGAAAGCCAGAAAACTGTCCACTCCAGGGGCTTTGTCTGGTTGCATACTTTTAATTACTGATATTTCTTATTTTATGAATTTGGATTTGAACATTTTTTTCTGGTTTTCATTGATGAGTCTCGGTATCTGTTCTAGGATCTTTTCTTGGTCTTTAAGATTTGAACCCTCCCAGTTATTAAGAATATTGTTAAAGAATGTGACCGTCATTTCTGCAATATATTTTGAATTTTATAGTATTGTTCCATTGGGATGCTTAATCTTAGTGGTTCTGTTAATATTCCCGTGACCTTAGTACTATTGTGAAAAAAAATTGTGTTCTTATCTCCTACCTGCAGCCAGGTTTCTCTAGATGTTTTCCTCTCGAAAAGTTCTTCTTTTGCTAAAATATCTTCTAGTTGTATTTTTAAAGATTTCTATTTTTGCTAAGATTCCTCATCCATCCCATATTTTATTATTTCTTTATTTAGGTCTTCCAGTTCTATTTCAATATTTTCCTTAATTTCAAAGATGTTTCCAAAATAATTCTTGTTTCACTCTTTTAATTTGGTTTTTATAGCTTTAATTTTAGTGATTACACAAAATAATTTGGATCCTTTCACTTCAATGCTTCTCCACCACTGCTCAATATGCCCAGTCAAGTTTTCATCTTTGAACCACATTTGTTCAAATTTAAAGGGGCATCTTATAGGTCTATAGTCTTCAGTGATGTTTAGTTGGATAGGGAAGTGATCAGATCCTGAGTAAGGTAAAATCTCTTCCATAAGAGTATAGGGGAAATCAACCCATATCTCTTTAAAAAATAATTCGTCCATTTTTTCTGCTATGTTGCTATACCCCAGCCTCATATTGTTCCAAGTAAATTGGCCCTCTTCTATTTTAATTTCCATTATTATTTTTATTTATCCATGACTCAAAATCATACGAAGCAGTAGATACTCAGAATATTCCCCCTCTTTTCCCTCCCAGTATTAGATCAGTATTGAAGTCTCCTCCAAAAATATAGTCCTGATTTGGATTCTAGTTAAGGGTTTCTTCAATTTCATGCCATACCACCCTTTTGTCCAAATATTATGTAGGGGCATATATATTGCCTATTAAAGTTGAGATTTGATCTGATACTTTTGATAGTTCCTAACATCCAATGATTTCCACTACTAATTATTGAGAAAGACACCCATCTTGGATCCCGTGCTATAGCTAGCCCTCCAGAAGCTCCTTCTGCTGGGACTCCTATTACTTCCCATAGTCCCAATTTCTTCTTTAGTATGTCCAACTCTATAAGGTTCATTTTTATTTCTTGTATTAATAGAATGTCTGGTTTCTTCTTAGATATGCAATGTTTAATCATGTGTTTCTTGTTAGGGGCATTTAATTCCACGATAATATTTTCATTTCTCTGTGGGAGGGTACTTCCCCCTCCTTGTGTTAAATAGCTCAGTAATATTAGTATGATCTTCTACCCTCCCATCTCTTTCTCTGAGTTCTACCAAATATTTCCTTCCTCTTTTCTTTGTGGTTTTGGCACAATCTAGATTGAAGGTTTCAAATTCATTTATTGTTATTTCTAGGATATTATTTTCCTTGTTGCCTTATAACTCCTCCAATTCCACTATTTCTTCTTCTAAAAGTTGTTGTGACCTTTCTTCCTCCTCTAATTCTATTATTTTTTGGATTAATATATGTCTCTACTTATTAATTTCTTCCATATTTAAATTTTACACTACTAGTGAGTCTGTTGGTCCACTAAGAGGGGGGGGGGTGGTGAATCAGAAAAAAATCAAACTTAAACACTTAAAACTTAATTTACTGATTCACTCGATAATATTGAATATAGTAATCAACCAATTCACCAATCAACTTAATAAATTAAACAATAATACATCTCATATATGTAAATCAATCATTCAATCTCAGTAACATCAGATAAACTCACATTTAACTCAGTTGACACCAGATTTAATGAGGAAACCCAATTTGGGAAAAACCTATGCGGGAATTATAACCCAAAATAAAAATGAACCCTTCTAAAGTACGCTCGGTTGAGAACTTATCTTGTTAAAGATTACAAAACACATTTGCTAAATGTGACCCTGTTAGGGGATTTACCTTAGATCTATTAAGATCTTCACCCTGTTAGGAGTGGGCTTTTTAGAGGTCTTTAAACACTCTTTTGGAATGTCATCTAAGTCTAGGTTTTACAAATAGGACAATTAAATCCATTCGGTTAAGAGATTTATCTGTTACAAATACTAATAAGCAACAATAAAATTTGATTTGTAAATATAGCAACTACCTTTTCTTGTGTTAGATCCTTTATGATCAATTGAATAGCAGCATCACATGCTCCATTGATCTCTTTCTTAAACTGTAGATCCTTCAATCTCTTTTTCTTTGTTCTTCTTAGTGAATGTTGTTCTTCAGCTTCTTCACCTTCTCTGTCAATTCGCCAACCTATGTAATCTTTGTTAATTTCCCATTCTTTATATAGACATGCTTTTGCCTCTTAATCTCCTTAATTTTATTTTCCATCATTTGCACTCAGTTGTTCAATCATCTTCTTCATAATTCATAACTTGGTAAACCATTTCACTTTTACCTCAAAACATGAACTTTTTCTTGGAACTCTCACAATTCAGTTAAACCACTTGATATTTTCCTTAGGTTTTCTCATCAAATTTTCCCATTCTTAGATCTTCTAACAATATTCATTTAATTTGTATCCTCATCTATCTCATCATCACTTCACATTAAATTTGATCTTACCATCATTTATAATCAACATCATGTACTCGGTAAAAATTTCTTTGCGACTCGGTAACTGACTTCATTCACTGATCGGTGTCTAACTCATCTTCGGTGCTCAGTGCTTGAATTTCACTTGGTGTTCAGAAACTGTAACTGACTCACATAACATTCTACTGACTGACTCTGTCTAGCTCTGTTAAATAACTCTTTCAGTCATAACTTTAACTCCTTGTAGTTTTTGACTTAATCAATTGTTCTGATTTGATAACATCAAATATATTGTAGCAAACAACTATATCATCATTGCTTCATCATTGTGTGATCTATATTTTTCACCCATTTAACTTATCCTATTAAAATGTGGTAACATAATAAAAATTAATTCATCAATTGCTTAACATCAATGACAAAACAACAACTGATCAGACCATTTCTATAATCATGATACTCAGTATCACTCGGTCTTCATCATATCTATCAGATATTCATCAGTTGGTTAACAGAGTTTATGTTCTCATTTAGGATTTCTTCATAGATATTTTCTTCTTGCACAAGATTTATTGATTTTATTTTTTGTTCTCATCAGTAATTTTCATTTTCCCATCATTGTTTTCTAGGGTATGAGTTTCTTCTACAAATATTGTCATTTCTTGTTCTTTTATTTCTCCTTATTCTAAGTTTTCATTATCCTTATTCTCTATTATATCTTCCCGAGATATCTTTTGGTCCTGTAGATTTGTTGGTGTATTTGCAATTTAATTTTCACCCTCTATATCATGCTTAGGATTTCCTTGTGCTGATGAACTATAACTGATTGAATGATTTGAAGATGAAAAGTTGATGATCACCAAGATGCAGAAAGTGAATGCAATACATTAAATCAATTAATGTATTGTATTGTCATTGATTTCAACTTGATATGGTATGACTAAATCATACACATATTGGTTTTGTGTTATCGGGTGAAACATAAAAGTGCTAAAAACACCAAGTCACAGTGAATCCCAAGCAGTTCATAGTGTTTCCCGAGGGATAGTGTAACCCGATGGATAGAAAACATCGACAGACAGTATCACCCGATGGACAATGCAAACCAAGATCAGTGATACTCGAGAAAGTGCCACTGAGCACAACTAAAGTCTTTGACCAAAACTAACTGGAGTTAGGAAATGAAAAAACACTTAGTTGGAAAGAGATACATCTAGAGTTAACTGATTTATTGCTTTATTTTCATCGACCAGTTGAAATCAACATAAGAAGAAGATTTAAAGCTAGTTTTATTTATAGCTGTCATGGAGAAATTCATGGAACAAAACCAAAGCAAGGTTTTAAAGATTAAAGAAATGCATGGTGAGATTTTTGGATCAAGAAGGAGTCTACGTCAAGAACAAGAAAGACAAGGAGATTGAACGGTGAAATCATGTCTAAATAAAGAGACAAGTAATTCATAATGAAGGAGGAATGCTGAAGCATAATTTTGGTGAGGTTAGAATACTTCATACAGATCTGATCATACAAGTTGAAGAATAGAGCCAAGAATTCTGCAGACACCGAGCAACAAAGAACAGAGCATTCATTGAGCATAAAGATGAAGAGATGAAAAGGAGCTGAAGTGAAACAAATATCATAGAGGTATTTGGGAATTACAAAAGATCTGAATATCTGAAAATCAAGTTGTATTATGAACAGATCAATTACTATATCATTTTAACCATTTATTCAGAAAATCTCTTAATCGAGTGGGGATTCAAGAATCCTTAATTCTATATTGAGATACTCAAAGAGTATCAAAAGGTTTTCTTGTTGACAACATAGTGAGTGCTAGGTCAAAATATTGACCATTGGTGTTAAATCCTTCAACAAGGTTGCACTTAACAGTGTATTTGTAACCTTTAACAAGGTTGGCTCTTCACCGAGCTCACTTTAGAAGAGTGAAGTTTTTGGGTTACCGGTCCCAGGTAGTTTTTCCCTTTACAGGGTTTCCATGTTAAAAATCCATGTGTTAAATGTGGATTTCTTTCATTGCATTGATTGTTTGTTTTGCACATTGCTAAAACTAGATTGATCGGTAAACTCTAAGTTTATTTTCTGCTACTCGATAAACACTAGAATAAGATAAGTAGAGTATCTTACCGATAAGTTAATATTTATAGGCATATAATTTGTTAAAATTGGGAATGTAGAGATAACTAGAGGAATCATACTTAATAGATAAGTTGTGGTTGGATCTTTTGGATTAATTTTTAAGGCCACTGATTCACCCCCCCTCTCAGTTATTTCCAATAATTGGTATCAGAGCTTTGGTTCTTAGAAGGAAAGTTTAAATACTTCAACTAAAGATCAAAAGATGAGAAAAAGGGATGCGCCTAGATTGAACAAGGACACCTTTGCATCATGGTAAAGTAGAATAAGTATTCATCTATCAGGTATTGGTAACAATGTTACACATCACTTGGATACTGAATATACTATACCAACTAGACCTCTGACAGTTGATCGATTAAGTGACAAGCATGAACACAATGCTATGATGATAGAAATTTCTTCTTCATTATCTGATGTTGAATTTGAAGATGTGAAATCATGCACCTCTTCAAAGGAAATGTGGGACAAACTCAAGCTAGTACATGGAGGAGATGCAAATGTGCTAAGGGAAAAAGTTGAAAGCCTAAGAGAAAATTTTGATGACCTAAGAATTAAAGAAGGAGAGAACATCACTCAGTACAATGACCAAATCAAAGAGGTTTTCAATGTTATCCATGGAGTAGGAGGAGTACTTGCTGAAGAAACATTGGTAAGAAAAAGTATGAGAACCTTACTACCTTTTTATGCTATTAGAGTATCTACAATTCAAGAAATGAGAGTAGTAGCTAGTAACAATGTTACTCTTGATATTTTTATTGGTAGACTTATTTCATTTGAGATGAAAAACTTATATGAAAATAGTATCTTACCGTCTATTAAGTCTGCATTCAAGTCTTCTATGAAAATAAGCAAATCTAGTAACAAACACACTATGATAAATGATAGTGATAGTGACAGTGATGAAAAATAACTTGATGAAATTGAAGCACTAATGGCTAGAAGGTTACAAAGTGGTAAAGGAAGATACAAAGGTAAATTTCCATTGGTCTATTTTAATTGCAAAGAAATCAGTCATTTTGCTGCTAGATGTCCTAACATGAGAAATGATGAAAGAAACAATGACAAATCTTATGAAAAGAAGTATGAAAGAAGTGATGACCGAGACTACAGAGGAAACCGACAAATCTGATAGAAAAGATAACTGAGACTACAAGGGCAAAGGCAAAAATACCTGTTACCTGATTGAGAACAAACCTGACAGTTCATATACTGATTCTCATAAAGAAATTGAGGTAGTATTTGTTTCTATGAAGGATGACTCAGACGAAGAAGAAAGGTATGTATAAAATGCATTCATATCTAAGGTTAGAAAAAATGATGTATGGATTATTGATAGTGGTTGTACTCATCACATGATTGGAGATAAAGAAAATTTTAAAACTTTTGAATATTATAATGGTGGATCAGTTAGGATGGGTAATGACTCACCTTCCCCGGTTGAAGGTAAAGGAACCACCATGTTGAATAATCTGATCAGATATGAAAATGCATATTGGGTAAAAGGACTTAACTATAATCTGTTAAGTGTTTCACAACTAAACAACACAGGACACTGAGTTGCATTTGAGGACAAAAAGGCAATGATCTATAATGGAAAAGGAAGGTTGATCGGTATTGGTGAACAAACAAAAGGTAACCTATTCTATCTTGATAATGTAGAGACCACTTGTTTATTGGATAGAAATGAAGACATTTGGTTGTGGCATAAAAGGTTATGTCATGTGAACTTTGACAACATGGTTAAGATAAGTAAGAAAAAGAAAGTAAGAGGCTTACCGAGCATTTCAAAGCCCGACCATGTTATGTGCAAAAATTGTCAAATGGAAAAAATGAAAAAGTCTAGTTTCAAGAGAAAAAATCAACATCTAATGCTATTCTAGAGTTAGTCCACACTGACTTATGTGGACCAATGAAAACAAAGAGCTATTATGGTGATAGATACTTCATTCTATTTGTTGATGACTATTCTAGGATGATGACTATCATGTTCTTAAAAGAGAAATCAGAATCATTTAAGATGTTCAAATGGTATAAAGCCAATGTTGAAAAACAAAGTGGAAAAGAACTGAAGTGTTTAAGATCAGATAGAGGAGGACAATTTATTTATGATGAATTCACTAACTTTTGTCATGAGCATGGAATTACAAGACATATTTCTGCACCGAGAACACCACAACAAAATGGGATTGCTGAAAGGAGGAATAGATCAATTGTTGATTGTGCCAGAACACTGATGATTGAGAAAGACATCACACAAGCATTCTAGAGAGAAGCTGCAAGTACTATTGTCTATACACTAAACCGAGTTCAATTGAAGAAAGATACACATAAGACACCTAATGAGCTATGGTATGGATACACACCTAATGTGAGTTACTTTAGAATCTTTACAAGTCAATGTTATATACTGAAAGAGGATAGAAATGGGAAACTTGATTCTAAAGGTGATGAAGGAATTTTTCTAGGTTATTCTACCAAAAGCAAAGCTTATAAATGTCTTAACAAATCTACTAACAAAATCATTGAAAGTGCAAATGTTAAAGTGGATGAATTTATTGAGAAAAATGATAAGGAGAACAGAAAGGAACCAAAAGATTACAATAGATTTGTCTACATTGATGAACCTGACACCTTGCCTGAGTAATAGAAAAGAGCCACTGAGCATCAAGTAGACGCTACCAAGTGAAAGAATAATGCAACCGAGCAACAAGCTGCTCACACCAAGAATTAGGAAAGTGAACACAATGATGAACCGAGTGATACAGAGAAAAATGAAGAATAAAGATCTGAAAGGGTACTTGCCAGATATGTCAGAAGACACCATCCATAGGATCATATCATTGGAGCCAAAAGAGATGGAATGAAAAAAAGAAGTAAGTCACTTAATAATAGATGTTTGATTTATGATTTTGAGCCTAAATTTGTCAATACTTCACTTGATAATCAAGAATGGGTTAGTGCAATGAATGAAGAGATTGAACAGATTAAAAATATTAAGACATGGACATTAGTACCAAGACTGAGTGACAAAAATGTCATTGGCACCAAATGGATATTTAGAAAAAAAATGAATGAGAATGGAGAAGTCACAAGAAACAAAGCAAGATTGGTATGCAAAGGGTATGCACAAGAAGAAGGTATTGACTATGGAGAAACCTTTGCACCCATTGCTAGACTAAAAGGAGTAAGAATTCTACTTGCCTATGCTGCTTTCAAAGGATTCAAGGTATACCAAATGGATGTAAAATCTGCATTTCTGAATGGAATACTACAAGAGGAGGTATACATTGAACAACCTAAAGGGGTTGTTGATCCTAACATGAGAAACAAGGTTTGTAAGCTGCACAAATCCTTGTATGGATTGAAATAAGCACCGAGAGCATGGTATGAAAGAATTCACTCTTATCTCATTAGTATTGGATTCATTAGAACACGTGATAATAGTAATCTATATTTGAAAGGAGATACTGATGATAAGACAATGATTGTTGAGATATTTGTGTTGACGGGACTTTGTGACCGGGTCTACCAATAGAGGTAAGTTATCATCGGGTACCAGCCAACTTCACCTGTAAAGGTTGTCTGGGGAAATGAGATTCCCTAGGCCTCCAAGAATGTGAGAGTCAGGTCTCGACAGTGCGGGGCTTGGTTGGGAGATGTGACTATTTTTGAGGGGGATAGCTGGTTATCTTCAATTCATCAACTTTGGGGGTTTAGGTAAGTGGACTTTTCTCCAAGCATCCTCACACTTAACAAATAAACTTAAAAAGATATTGCAGAGTTAGAAGTATTTCATCTATCTATAGTTATGCTAAACATTCAAAACATCAACAATGCTCTAACACACTACACTAAATACCAAAGAAATACACAACCGTTAGTTCATATTTCATCAGTAGAAAAAGAAAGGAGGTTGTTAATCTACTTTAAGTGTCAGAGCAAAGGACATAAAGAACATGAAGCATAAAATACCGTTAACCTAGAAGATAGAGTGCCAACAACATCATTGAGAGAACCCTTTCTTCTTCATTAACATCTTTCCAGCAAGCACTGGTGCATGGTACAATGATAACTCCCAGGGAGCATTTAACTACTGAAAGCTTAAAAGTATGGAGCATTGAGCTCTGCAACTAAGAAATGAGAAATCCAGATTGCTATTAACTATAGATTGCAAAATCATCAATTTCGCTGACCCTTAGAATGAGGTTGGACTTATTATTTATACACATCTTCTGACCTAAACCTAACCCTAACTTATTTTACACTTTACAATAAAATACATTATCCGGTGGCTGGTAATACTTGCACCATGCTACAAAAGACCTTGAGATGGAAAAGGCCTGACATGTCAGAAGAATAAGACAAGAAAGATGGAGTGGAAGAATTGGCCTCGAGAAGAGAGCCAAGAGGAGAGAGAATAAATATGATTCCCCAGGGATCGAGGCTACATGCCTCATAAATAGGAAAGTGATGCCTTGTCTCCGATACGCCAGGTGTAATGTTGAAATGAAACCTTGGGAAAACCATCTGTCAGAAACCTCCCATCGAGCTGATGTGCCTTGTTGCAGTTACCCATCTTTTGACAACCTTTATTATTGCCCTGAAAGTGACCGGTCGGCTTTGGGATCCAAGACACGTGTCACGTGAAGAATTAAAAAATGTGGGATTCATAACTTTGGGATCCGGGAACTTGTGTTCCAAAAGAATAAAGAATACAAAACATGGTGCTGGTTAGATTCTCCCAGATCCAAAGAACTTTATTACTTCATGATTTTTCCCAAGCTTCCAACACTTGGCTTATGCTCTCCTCATCTATACTCTGGATACTGTCCCACCTGCTGTGGATAGCCTCCAATGCATCCTCAACCTCTCCGGCCCCGATCCAAAATTCATTCACCATCTTGATGGAATCATGTGATTGTATCATGGTCTTTGACAATCTGGACAGCCAGCCCTGATTAAAATCTCTGGCTGGTGGATATAGGGATTCCATCTGCTCGTCAAACTTGCTAAGGACATAATCCTCTGGGGTACATGTTTCAGTGGTGAAGGGATCAACTTGTGATACCCCAACAATGAATGTCTTGAATAAGCCCAAGGGATATTGGGAAACTGTCGAATTCTCCTTTAAGGTCTTAACCAGTTCCTTATAAACCTCAATTTTGAGGGCAAGTCTAGAGTATGGGACCTGGAGAGAATCATATGATTCTTCTCCCAAAATGCCAGAATCTGTGGCAACCTCCTCACCTAGGCTGTGGATCTCTTCCAACCCGGCTTTCCACTTCTCATATTTTTCCAAGTCTAGCTCCCATATCTAAGCGGAGCTTCTCACGTGGATAAGGATGAGATCAATCCTGTAAAAGTCTGGGAGGGATGCCGCTAAAAATTCTCTCATTGCGATTACTTGTTCAGCTGCCCACCCATCCACTGCTTGCACCTTCTTTTTCATTATGCACAGTGAGTCCACATCACCCTGTGCAAGTGGCAACCCGGAAGAGGGGGTTCCAGGGTGGACTTTGGCTAAAGGCTATGTTAATTCTGCCAGAAGCGCTAGGAGATTGGCGTTTGTTTCTCTTTCCTCTTGTAGCTTCTGGCCCTGCTTTTCCTACCAGGCCTGGATCACCTTGGTAGCCTCTTTTAGCAAGTCTAGTTCTCCTTGCTTGGCTCTTTTTCCCAATTCTACCTCCGTTATATTGTAGTCTTCAGGCCTTACAGTCACCACATCTATGTTTGTTGGGGGCGTTGTGATGACCGCAATGGTGCTACCTGTTGGGTTGGTCTGGAGAGTATGGACAACCCGTGCCTTTGTAGGCTTCTTCACTTTGGCATTCTTGGCCATCATCTCGGCCAATGAGAGTGGAGCGCCTGTAGTCGCCGCCGGAGCCTTCCTCTTCTTAGTTTCTACCAGCCATTGGGACGGCTGGGACAACCTTGCTTTGGATACCTGTTCATTAGGATCCCTTTCAAAATTTGATGGTGCATTATTAGAGTGTACATTATCCTCGAGATCCTCTCCTTGCTCCTGTTACAATTCTTTCTATTCTTGTTCTTTTCCTATTTCTTGTTCTCCAGAATCCTCGATATTTTTTGCCATGCTAGTGTCTCCCACAATATCACTTAGGATCTTTTCCCTGGTCTTAGTCTTCGTATTTTTAGGGACTTCATCTTCCCTATTGGTATTAGCAGCTTCTTTGTTTTCCTCCTCCAGGACCTCTTGGTCCATTGGCTGCTGCTATTCCTGGGCCTTATTGGCCTCATCTTTTGCAATATTTTCCTCCATTGGGACATCTTCGGAAGGTGGGTGAGGTCGCTGGCCAAAGTTTAACAAGGTGGTAGCTGTTACAACCTCACCGAAAGTGCTTCGGGGCACTTGGTCACCCGAAGTTTCCAAAGGCACCTAGAGCGTGATGGTTGGAGGTACAGTTGTTCCCCGGGGTCTGGGTTCTCCTTCCATTAGTTGCTCGCCTTTGGGCTGCCTTGGAAAATCCATGGTCCCCTGGATCGATATATTTTCCTGTTCAGGCCCTTTTTGGGTTTCTCCCTGAGCCTCTTGCTCTGATGTCTCCTTTTCTATGGGAACTTCTTTCTCTGTAGGGACCTCTTCTTTATCTTGAGCCTCATTTTCTTCCACTGCATGACTGACACCTTGTTGAATTTATAGAAGCTCCTCCGTTGAGAAGGTATCGTCAAAATCATCATGTGGCGGAGAGGAGTCTGAGATATCCTCAAGTTTGGGAGAATCCAAAATTACATCTATTGGGGGCTTCTCAGGCATACCAAGGGCGGTGCTTGGTATCGGGGTCACATCTATTTTATTTTTCCTCGTGAGGGAAGCCCCAGTATCCAGAATATTGGAAGACTCTACCTCTGCAAAAGTCTGCCTATTCATCATTGCCACCAATGATGGGGGTCCTGTTGGGCGAGCAAATTCCATTGGGGTGATTGGGAGACCGACAACCACCTACATGCTGATTTGTTGGCTGGCTAACTTTGCCAACTCCATTTGATTATGTAGCTGGGCCATCAAGAGTGTGGGAATCTGAGGAGACGGCCTGAGTGCTGGGGCTCCTTGTTTTTATTTTCCTTTACTTTTACTTACTTCAGCGGCCATGATGGATAAAGAAGGTCCAGAGCCGGCTAAAGAAGGAATGGTCTTCTTGACCACTTATTTCTTTTGGGTGCTTTTGGGGCACACCCAGGCAAAGTATTTGTGACTTGCCTCTAGAATGGGGTGGCATACCCCCTTAATCGTTAAATCCTCTAGAGTGGCTCAATCCACTGGAGGGAGGTCTAATTTGTCCAGCCCCTATCCCTTGTATGCTGGATCTTCTAGCGGCCCACCATCTTTAAAACCCTTCGGGAAGGTCCAAAGGTCTAGCACTTCCATGAGCCCTTTGCTCATTCTTGTATGTTGTCAGGCCCTGAGATCAAAACTATCTTGGTAGTCCACCTAGAAGTCTTCAATATCCCCTTCATGTGGTGGGGACGCCCAAGGTAGTGTGGTGGAAATCTTTTCATGGGGATCATAATTTCTCTGGGCGTGGTTGAATTCAACCAGTCCCAAGCTTTTTAACTCATTATCTGCCTCCCGGGCCGTGGTGAGGCGACATGTGTAATCCCCATAAGAAAAGGGGAATGGGACGTTGAAAACCTTCTTCAATATGTAGAAGGCATGCAAATCTATCATCTGCTTGCAAAAATCTAAAAGAATAATTCTATCCCCACAATACCGAGGAAGAAGATTGGGCTTCCCATTGAAGCCTATCACCCTGATGTATGTGTGATGCCTAAACTGAATGAGATATTGGCCATAAGAGTTGATCAGTGTAATCGCCACCTGTGAGAGGCGATACCCAGAATCTCGGGTAAGTGTTAGAATGCTATGGTAAATGAAGGCATCTTTTACCCTGTAGAATTTCTGGAAGCTGAGCTCCCACTATAGTTGGGGATAATGGTCCCAAGGTGTGACTTGTCCTGGACCATTCCCGAGCTCCCCGACTATTCCCAGACCTTGGAAAGCCAACCTTTATTGTGGTAATGCCCATAACACATATGATGTCATGTAAAACTAGGGACTCCGGGCGACGGTCCTCATTTGTGTATCCACATGGTTGGATATAATGGTCACCCAGTTGAAAGTCCTATTATGTGTTGTAATGCAATACAAGAAATAATACATCCATGCCGAGAATTCTCGGGCATGGGGCCATCTGAAGGTTCTACACAAAAATATGATGCCTGCTTGAAATCCCCGCGGGGAATTTCCAACTTCATTCTCTTGTAGTCTCACTTTGGAGACTTCAACCAGTGACTATTGAGGTGTTGTCGAGAAATGATTTTGGCTTCACCGAATTCCTCTAGTGAGTTGGCCCTGGTGATGACAGTGGACCCTTTGAACTATGGAATTCCCAACTAGAAAGCAAAGGTGGGAGCGTCGAATGTGACGATTGTGGTGGGATACTGCAGTGGCCGGGGATCTAGAAGCAAAACTGAGCGAGTGGTCGCATTTTACAATACTACTAGCTGCCAGATTAGTTCTAGTGATTGCACCGCACATGGAAAGTTCATGACCTTTATGATACCGGAGGTAGCTAAGCAAGTAGCGATCTTGTCTCCCTCCACCTTTAACCTTTAAATGACCTGGATTAAACCTTGCAATTTGGTCCAAGTCCCAGGATCTGGGTCTGTTATTTCCTAAAGTTTAGAGTCTATCTTGGACCCCGCAATACCTCCATCTTTTGGATACTTGGAGGTTAAAGGCAGCGTCGCCAACATTCTTTCAATTTTTGTCTTTGTGGCTACCCGGGTAGAGGTGGTGGGCAGTTTCGGACTGTCAGGAGGTGCAAAATTGTAAGACATTTTCAAGAAATTTACATGCAACCTGAAAGACTGGAGAACCATCAGGACATACATAAGCATGAATTATAACTCTGGGAGATTCTTCACCAGCCCGCGCCTGTCAAACAAATGTTAGTACACATGTTAAAAGTTCTAGAGTATCTATAATGAACATGACTTATCATTTTGGAGTGTGCTGACACAGTGACAAGGAAAAGCAAAAGACAAGATCCAGATGGAGGTCTGGAGTCTAAACAAACTAGCCATTGCCGATGTGACTGGAAACAAGCCATACTTTGGTTGACGTGCGTTGGCATGTGGTAAGATGGTAGGCGGCGTAAATATATTTATGGCATTAATTAGGACAAGTGGGCTGACACGAGGAAAAAAAATGAATGCTAGCTTGGACACATTTTAAATGCTCATACGTGGGAAATTAATCCTACCATTAATGTGACAAGACAGAGGAGAGAGAAAGCCACCATGGTTCAAACTAGCGAGGTGCCAAGTTCAAACTGTGCTGAGTCTGTCTCAACGAGCTCGGTCTTGTGGGTTAGAAATGCATGACAGAGTGTGAAGAACTCGTGAGCTCTAAGGGATATACATAACATATACACATAAAAATATAGGAGGTCTGAGGGCCAAAGCATACACACACAAAATACAAAAATATACACTATTTACAACAATATACACCAATATACACCCTAAACATGACGCACATCAGCTACCCTAAAATAGAATACAGAATGTACACTAATCCTACAACTGTACAAAGGGCGGAAAACCTCTGGCAGAGCCAACCCACCAATGGGTGGCAAACCAAACAACAAAAAAAACAAAAACAAAAACCAAACAAAGCAAAAATGAAACAAAAACAAAATGAAGCAAGTGCAAGAACCAGAAAACCAACCTGTAAATCCAAAGAGCAGCAAAGGGAAAAGGCACTAGGACCACTCTGCAATAGCCTTGACCTCCAATGCTTCACGAATAGCTACCGAAGATCGACTCGTTGTTACCCACTAAGCATAGAACAATTCACACTTAATCTCACTCAAATCACCAAGGAATCACTCTAAAACTCTAAGTGTTTTAATCACGATAAATGTAAAAGTGACATGTAATTCTTATTTATACTCGAGGTAAAAAGAAAGTTACCCTCTTTCCCACAAAATTTGGAATAGGAGATCCTCCAGACTCCGGGCTCGGGGATTCCGAACAACCATGTCACCTTATGAGAAGGAGACATCATGGCAGAGAATCTCAGAGTCCAGAATCTAGCTCTGGAAAGGAAACAACCAACTCTGGGACTGGGTCTGGGAGACACGAAAGACAAAAGAGAAAAACAAAACAAACCTCCGAGAAAGAAAACCTGGAGAATAAAACAAAAATAAACAGAGGCAAGGAAAATAAGGCAAGAGCCAAAAGCAAAAAAGGGGGACCCAACATTTTGTGCACAAAATGTAGGGACGGGTATGTAGGGAATAAAAAATGGTGACTATATGGGACAAATGCGTTAGCGCATTTGAGAACCACAAAATCTCTAGTCAGCAAAAACCATAACTAATCGTTACTTGAAGCATCCTGCTTGCAAGGTGTGAAATTTCTGAGAAAATCTGGCCATACGCGATTCAATCCACGGTCTTTCATCAGTTGTGAAGTGTGTGCTTTGGAAGAAAATCAAGTCGATGACCTCTGGGAGAAGCAAAAAAGAGGCACTAAATATAGCCAATCCAAAGTCATTAAGTTTTCTTGTTTCTCCCAGATACTGGAGTTTTATCCCATCTTTCTTTCCCTTGTTATTTTATTCTCTTCTGGGTGGGAGGGTGGTACTTCTTTCACCATTAAGCTTAAGCTTAGCTAAATTTAACAGTGGTACTTCTTTCACCCCTCAACCCACCTTAATTTTCCAAATAGGGAAGGAAAACTATGGACCCAAAAAGAATCTTAAAATTTCAGACTTGGGTCAGCCAACCAGTGTGACCTATCTACCCTCGGTGTGTCTGGTTATTTGTTTCCTTCAATTTTAATTTTAACTGATTACCAGACTTTCGAGGATAAATCCGACGAAGATTACTCATAGTTTACTACCAAACTCAGGAAATAACTCTGGATACCAGACCAATTCCACCATGCTAACAATAGATTCAGAATTTGACAAAAATGTGGAAGGCACCATCCCGGAGACTAGATGTCATGCAAATCATACCAGCCTACAAAAAGGGAGCAAAACGCTGGAAACCCAAAAAAGAAAGAACAAAACTGAAAAGAAAACAAACAGAAAGGGGCAGTCCTAGAGGATGGCCAAAAAAACTATTTACAAGACAAGGTACCCCAAATGGGGACACCGGGAAAGAAATATTTACAAGCGAGAAAATTTTTACATATAATACAATTCCAGACAAACCTGCCTTGTTCAAAGTAATGTTTTAGAAATTGTCCATTAACAAGCAATGGGATGGGTTCTCCAGTCATGGTACTAAGGTGATAGCTATTTGCCCTGTAGATCTCTGAAATCAAGTATGGTCCGAGCCAGAGCCATTAGAATTTGGTGTGCTTTCCTTTATTTTCCTGGGCTTTGTCCCACAAAAGGACCAAGTCCAAAATCTGAAAGGCCTTGTATTGGGCTCGTTGGTTGAACCATCGTTTGACCACTGCTTGGTGATGCGCAAAATGTTCCAGGGCTACGTCTCTTTGTTCCTCCATTCACACCATATTTAGGAGCCAAACCTCCATGATGTTGTCCCAGTTGCTGAATTCTTGCATGAACTGTAAAACTGGGATCTGTAAGTTAATGGGGAATACTGGGTTCTAGCCGTAAACTAGATGGAATGGAGATGTCCCCAGGGTGGCCTTGATTTTAATGCAATCTGCCCAGAGGGAAAATCTCAGCTTTTGGTGCCAATCTCAAGGATTTTGTTCTAATAGGTGTTTGATCACTTCAAGCAAATTTTTGTTAGTTGATTCAGCAACACCATTCCCCTGGGGGTAATAGTTGCAGGAGAAATTCAGAGTGATCTTCCGATCATAGGTCCACTCGAGTAATTGTGTCGAAGAAAATGCCAGACCATTGTCACATACTATAGCAAAAGGCATTCTAAATCTTGTGACGATGTTTTCTTCTAGGAATTTGATAACTACATCTGCCGTGTTATTTTTATAAGGTATGGCCTCGGACCACTGGGTGTAGTAATCAGTTGCAGTTAGGATGTATTGTAATATCATTGGTTGGTAGATGTTTTGGGGTTGATTTACATAATAAAGTCAAATTCCAATTGGGCAAAAGGTCTAGCTTCAAAAAATGGCTGTAAAGGCATAGCCGGGTGATGCTCACGATGTGCTGCAGTTTGGCAAGTATGGCACTTCCAAACGCGAGTGTAGACATCTTTAAAGATACAAGGCCAATAATATTCAGCCCAAAGGATCTGATGTGCGGTGGCGTCAGCTAAGCCATGCTCGGTTCCAAACTGCCTGTGGAATTCTTCAATTATTTTTGCAGCTTGAACCCTATCGATGCACCGGAGGTACACTCCCTCATAATTCCTGTGAAAAAGCATGGATTTCTAGATCATGAAGTGTGTGCTTTTCAACCACAGAGCACGAAATTTTTTTGGAGGTAATCCCTCTGGACATCTATTATTTAACAAGTATACCAGGTCTGTGTACCACGGATCTCAAGTGATAGACTCCACTGTGTATGTCTGACATTTGATGTGGGGAGTCTCTTCTCCCATCGCTCTGCTTAGTCCCCAACCTCAGACTATCTTCATGGGTTTCATTTCTAAATCATATTCCTGGAGGATGTCCATCCATTTCCCGTGCCTTTCACCCAATTCGCTCTGCATCAACAGAGATTTCACAGCCTGGTCTGGGATGATAGCATGCACCTTGCTCCGGAGAATGTAATGCTAAAATTTCTTCATTACACGAACAAGAGTGAAGGCCTACTTTTCCAATGATGAATACTGGACTTCGGCATTCTTGAAGGGGGAGCTCATGAAAGCTATTGGTCAATCTTCCCCTTTGACCTTTTGGGTCAATACTACCGCGACAGAATGCGGCGAAGCAAAAGAGTAAATGTAGAAAGGGAGAGAGTAGTCTAGACTAGCCAGGACTGGTACCCCCGTTATTATCTATTTAATCTAGGTGAACTCCTACTTTTCTTTAGGAATCCACTCAAATTTGGTATCTTTCTTCATCATCTCATTGAGTGGCTTCACAATTTTGGCAAATCTAGTGATGAACCACTGGACAAAGTTGATCTTTCCGAAGAAAGATCGGATCTCTTTCTTGTTGCCAGACATTTGCAGGTTTAATAATGCTTCAACTCTCTTAGGGTCGATGGATATACCCTTCTCAGAGACAATATGCTTGAGAAACTTCCCTTCAAAGATCCTGAATATGCACTTCTTGGGGTTGAGGGATATTCTGTACTGGTGACACCTCTTGCAAATCTGGGTGAGGTGGGCGGAATGGTCACGCCTATCCCAAGAAAAGATGGTCAAATCATCCATGTAGATGATTATGCACCAGTTCACAAGGCCCTTGAACACAATGTCCATGGCCTTCTGAAATGTGGCCCCTGCGTTAATCAAGCCAAAGGGCATCCTCCGATATGCGAATGTTCCCCACTTGGTGGTGAACGCCATTTTGTCTCTATCCTCATATTTAACCATGACTTGGTTATAGCCTAAGTACCCATCCAAGAAAGACATCATTTGGGATCCATTCACTATCTGCAATTCCTCATCCAATGAGGGGAGAGGGTGATTATCTTTCTTGGAGACTTTATTCAAATTTTGGAAATCCACGCAAAGGTGAATTTCACCGCTCTTCTTTCTCACAGGGACCAGGTTGGCAACCCACGTAGGATGCTAGATTGGAAAGATTATTTGGGCTAACAATAATTTTTGGACCTCCTAACGAATCAGAGGCTTGATTAGTGGGTTGACAGGTCGTTGCTTTTGCTGGAAAGGCTTAGCATCAGGTTTGAGTGGGATGGTATGAGTCATAATGGACGTGTCATATGTCTTCAAATCCTCATACCCCCATGCGATCACATCTATGTATTCTTAGAGAACCATGAGAATTTTCTCCTTCTCCCCAAGGGAGCAGGAGGTACCGATTTGTATCATTTTCTCTTCACCGGGCTGGCCGATGTTTACTTTCTCAAATTTTCCTCCCTTAGAGGAGGATGATATCTTTTCTCGTCCCTAAGGGTCTAAGTTAAAGATTCATTCAAGTGCGACCATCCCCTTTGGGATGGTTTTGGTTGGTAAATCCATGATCCCATCATCTTCATCACCCTATCCAGTGTCATTGTGGTCTGGTTCCTCCACTATCTGGTCTTCAAGGACACCAACATTGGCCATGAAGGCCAGGATATGTTGATCATCCTTGAAAACCTAAAAATGGGTGACATTATCTGGAATGGACAGGGTAGGGATCATTTCAATGGAAAATCTCCAGAGTCGTGAGCCAGCCATAGGCTCAAGTGTGCTGGCAGGAATAGCAAGGGCATTCAAGACATAGTTGCATCGCTGGGGAATAAGATCAATGCCAAAGGCATCAAAATATTCAATAAGGCTCCATGCCCAATTGTGATATACAGCTAGCCTCTTATCATGACATGTGTATTGACTCCAAACTTGTTTGACAATCAACTCTGAATCATCGAGGGCTCGGAGGTGAGTGATTCCCTTCCTTAATGCAAATAGGAGTCCGAGGACCAAGGCCTCATACTCCATGATGTTGTTTGTGTAGTTGAACTATAGCCTATAGGATGAGAGGAAAGATTTCCCCTATGGGTTGATTAATTCTACTCCGGCCCCAGAGCCCTGATTGATTGGGACCCATCAAACTTAAGGGTCCACAAATCATCGTTTGTCATCTGGAGCTGGGGAGATGGAGCAGTCTTTGGATTATCTTTGGGAGACTTGGGAGGGGTTTCCTCTCATGCTAATGGTACGTGGGTGAGGTTTAACTCTAGAGGGACTTGGGATGGAGATCCTCAGAGAAGAGGCACTAAAGGAGTGCTTCTAGTAGGAATACTTGGCTCCAGGGAATCGGCTGCATGCTCCTCATTCTGGAGGGTGTCAATGTGCCAGATAGTGACAGAAAGATAGGGTTCACACTCTAGCTCTAAGTGTTTATAGTAATGTACCCAGCACCAAGTGCCAGACAAGAGTGTGGTTGGGGTCGCTGTGGCACCCTAAGAGTTAACCTCAACCCTCAATTTTTCTTCTAGATCATGGGTTCTCTACAGAACTATGGGATCCTCCCCAGGGGTGAAATCAAACATTAAGATTTCAAGGGGTTGGTACACCCTGGGGGAGGTCTTAGAGAATAAGACCTCATTAACCCTTCTGACTTCGGTGAGGTCCTGCTTTATCTAGGGCTTTCTACCCTGATCTTGTTTGATTCTCCTTCCTAGGGGAGCCATAAGTGGGAGAAGTCAGTTGAAAAGTATCCATTCAGGGACTTAGACCAATTATGACTTAATAACATCCCATAAGTCTCTGGGATGGCCACCACTTGGATATCGATTATGCTGGCTATTTTGGGGCCCTGGATGAGCTGTATCTAGACATTCCTCAATTCACCCACCATTTTTATAGTAGTTTTATCTAGTTGGATTACTGCACCGTTAGATGGGGTGGGTTTGAATCCAAACTTATGGCATATGGATAGGGGCATGATGTTGCCCGAAGCTCCAGAATCTACTAGGCAGTTGTGTATGTTTTTTCCTTGTATGTTCAGGCCTAGTAGGAATGGGAGATCTTCAGTATTTCTCTAAAAGATGGCCATGTTGGTATCCTCAAAAGAGACGGTCTTGGGTGGGCGACTGATAGCTTCCAGGTTTCCCAAGAGCCTCAAAAGAGACTTCTTTTGCTTGGGATAGTTTAGAAAAACCTCCATCAAGGTCATGGAGGTGGTGGTCTGTTCTAACACCTTCGCGATGTCAAACCTTCCTCCCGGGAATTGGTGGCTTCCCTCGGCTGGGTCCTTTGCTTGGTGAGAGCTAGAACCTTTTTGAGGGATAGGCCGGTCAGTCATATTGTCCCAGGGAGGAGTGTCCTTGGGAGGTGTTGGCATTTAAACTAGTCCTTTCCCAACCTGGCTTTGAGTGTTGTAAGGAGTCCATGGGTTAGTGAAGGCATTGGCTTCAAAGGTAGAAATTGACTCGTCAAAGAATCTTTGTAGTTTGGATTCTTCTTCGTCTTCTTTGATAGTTCCAAAGAAGACGGTCTCACAGGTGAATGCACCGTGAGTGGGCTCTTGCACAGGAGGCTCTGGGGGAGTAGGATCAAACACTTGTTATCTATCTAGCTTGGAAATCATGATGACCTTCTCCAACGTGGCACAATTTACCTCATTGTGGGAGCCTATGTCATGCAATCTACACCAATTGGTCATGGGCTAGAAGTCTGCGACTTGCATGAAATGGGATGGTCCACCACAACTTTGATTGGTGTTTTGGTTTGGAGGCAGACTTCTGGTATTTGTATTATTGTTGCATTACTGTTGGTTGGGCTGAGGCCCGTTGTTGAAATTTCTCCCTCCAACATTGTTGATTTGTTGGCCAAAAAAATATTCCTTCTCTAGGAAATGGAGTTTTGGGGTGCATAAGACCCTGCCTTCAGTTGGCCCATGTCCATAGTCAGTGTAGACAATATTTTCCATAGGGATTCAACCTTGGCGGTCAACTGAGTGTTTGCATCATAGTGTGATGGTTGTTGCTGGTTTCCTGGGAAGGGAGTAGTGTTCATTGGAGTCAAGGGTGGTAATCATCTAGCCATGGATGACTGGAAGAAAGGCACTCTGGGTGGTTGTGTCTGTGGTTGTTGTGTTGGCTGCAGCTAGTTCCAAGGGAAAGATTCTAGACTCAGTATTGCCTGGGTTTGTGATGGATATACGTACCGGGCCTGCTGATCTATTGGCATTAGCGGGGGACTCACAGCCATCACAGGGGCACCCATTGCCAAATTGGGGTTGTGTCCCCTGGCGTAAGAAGTTCCACCGGGGGTCATATTATATGGTGTGCTCTGCCCAATCCAGTCTGGGAATTTGTTGAAATCGTGGGAAAATTCTAAGGCTAGGTTGTAGACTTTCACCAAAGTATCCCGGTCGCCCGGGATGGTAGTTCTCCATAGGAGAGTGGAAATGAAGGGGTCCATTGCATTGAGATAGGTTTGAATAGTCACTTCCATGGATGGGATGAAGGGACCAGTGCACCGCTTCAAGGCGCGTTGGAACCGGTGGTTAAATGCTATGAGGGGTTCATTCGTATCCTTATTGATGGAAATTAACTAGCTGTGGGACCAAGTTGGGTCCATGTGTACATAGAAGGCAGCCAGGAAGGCGTCTTCCATGTCCTGCCAATTGGTAATGGAGTTAGCAAGAAGATTGAGGTACCAATTCAATTTGTTCTATCCAAGGGACAAAGGGAACATCTGGGTCACAACATCCTGATGTTGGATTCAGTGTTAGTTCATCCCATCTTTGTATGCCTGCAAATTCTCTTCTGCGGTTCGTGAGCCTAAGTGCTCATATCGGGGACAAATATTTTTGGGGTGCGGGGGTAAATCGTTGGCTGCACCGGGAAAAGTTCCCATTGGGGACCTGGTATTTCCAAAATAAGAAACCATTGGGGGAGTTGGATCTTAACTAGGTTGAGCGTTAATTCCCAGGATCATTTGGGAGGCTTGGGTATTCCGTGGTATGCTAGATCCCTAGACAATGGTGGCTAGCTTGACTTTCAAGGTCCGTTTCTTTTGAGCATGGGGATCGAGTTTGACAAACCTTCCAGGATTAGGGGTTGATCTAAGGACTCTTTTGAATCTCACTGGGGAGAATGATCCAATCCCACTGAAGGCTTGACTCCTAAAACTATGGCTTGGGGAACCCTCAGGCAGTGTAAAATCTAAATCCTGAGAGGGGGATGAGTTCATGCCCTCCTAGCGCCAGTTTTTGTCGATGAGACTTTGTGACCGGGTCTGCCAACAGAGGTAAGTTGTCACCAAGTACCGGGGTACCAACCAACTTTGCCTATAAAGGTTGTCCGAGAAAATGAGATTCCCCAGGCCTCCAAGCATGTGAGAGTCAGGTCTTGACAGTGCAGGGCTCGGTTGGGAGATGTGACTATTTTTGAGGGGGATAGCTAGTTATCTTCAACTCATCAACTCTGGGGATAGCTAGTTATCTTCAACTCATCAACTCCTGGGATTAAGGTAAGTGAGGTTTTCTCCAATCATGCTCACACTTAACAAATAAACTTGAAAAGATACTGCAGAGTTAGAATTATTTCATCTATCTATAGTTATGCTAAACATTCAAAACATCAACAATGCTTTAACACACTACACTAAATACTGAAGAAATACAAAACCATCAGTTCATATTTCATTAGTAGCAAAAGAAAGGAGGTCGTTAATCTACTTTAAGCATGAGAGCAAAGGACATGAAGAACACAAAGCATAAAATACTGTTAACCCAGAAGACAGAGTGCCAACAACATCATTGAGAGAACCCTTCCTTCTTCATTAACATCTTTCCAACAAGCACTGGTGCATGGTACAATGATAACTCCTAGGGAAAATTTAACTACTGAAAGCTTAAAACCATGGAGCATTGAGCTCTGCAACTAAGAAATGAGAAAGCCAGATTGCTATTAACTATGGACTACAAAATAATCAATTTTGTTGACCCTTGGAATGAGGTCGGACTTATTATTTATACACATCTTCTGACCTAAACCTAACCCTAACTTATTTTACACTTTACAATAAAATATATTATCTAGTAGCTGGTACTACCTATACCACACTACAAAAGACCTCGAGGTAGAAAAGGCTTGGCATGTCAGAAGAATAAGACAAGAAAGATGGAGTTGAAGAATCGGCCTCAAGAAGAGAGCCGGGAGGAGAGAAGAAATCTGATTCCTCGGGGAT
Source organism: Thuja plicata (assembly GCA_018584345.1). Lineage (NCBI taxonomy): Eukaryota > Viridiplantae > Streptophyta > Pinopsida > Cupressales > Cupressaceae > Thuja > Thuja plicata. The sequence goes on from MU226477.1 coordinate 4,974,843, forward strand.
CGAGGCTATATGCCTCATAAATGGGAAAGTGGTGCCTTGTCCCCAATATGCCATGTGTAACATTGAAACGACACCTTGGGAAGACCATCTGTCAGAAACCTCCCATCAAGATGACATGCCTTGTTGCAGTTACCCATCCTCTAACAACCTTTATTACTGCCCTGAAAGTGACCAGTTAGCTTTGGGATTCGAGACATGGGTCACGTGAAGAATTCAAAAATGTGGGATCTAGAACTTCGGGATCTGGGAACTTGTGTTCCAAAAGAATAAAGAATACAAAACATGGTGCTGGTTAGATTCTCCTGGATCTGGAGAACTTTATTACGTCATGATTTTTCCCAAGCTTCCAACACTTGGCTTATGCTCTCCTCATCTATTATCTGGATATTGTCCCACGTGCTGTGGAAATCCTCCAATGCATCCTCAACCTCTCTGGCCCTGCTCCAGAATTCATTCACCATCTTGATGGCATCATGTGACCGGATCATGGTCTTTGATAATCTGGATAGCCAACCCTGATCAAAATCTCTGGCTGGCAGATACAGGGATTCCATTCGCTCATTGAACTTGCTGAGGACATAATCCTTTGGGGTACATGTTCCAGTGGTGAAAGGATCAACTTGTGATACCCCAACAATGAATGTCTTGAATAAGCCCAAGGGATATTGGGCAACTGTCAACTTCTCCTTTAAGGTCTTAACTAGTTCCTTACAAACCTTAATTTTGAGGGCAAGTCTGGAGTACTGGACCTGGAGGGAAACATATGATTCTTCTCCCAAAATGCCAAACTTTGTGGCAACCTCCTCACCTAGGCTGTAGATCTCTTCCAACCCGGCTTTCCACTTCTCATATTTTTCCAAGTCTAGCTCCCATATCTGAGCGGAGCTTCTCACGTGGCTGAGGATGAGATCAACCTTGTAAATGTTCGGGAGGGATGCCGCTAAAAATTCTCTCATTGCGATTACTTGTTCAGCTGCCCACCCGTCCACTGCTTGTGCCTTCTTTTTCATTATGCGCAGTTAGTCCACATCACCTCGTGCAAGAAAAAACCTAGAAGAGGGGGTTCCAGGGTGGACTTTGGCTAAAGGCCGTGTTAATTCTACCAGAAGCGCTAGGAGATTAGCATTTGTTTCTCTTTCCTCTTGTAACTTCTGGCCCTCCTTTGCATACCGGGCCTCTATCGCCTTGGTAGCCTCTTTTAGCAAGTCTAGTTCTCCTTGCTTGTCTCTTTTTCCCAATTCTACCTCCATTATATTGTAGTCTTCAGGCCTTATGGCCGCTGCATCTGTGTTTGTTGGGGGTGTTGCGATGACCATAATGGTGCTGCCTATTGGGTTGGTCCAGAGAGTATGGACCACCCGCGCCTTCTTAGGCTTCTTCACTTCGGCATTCTTGGCCATCATCTCAGCCAATGAGAGTGGAGTGCCTGTAGTCGCCACCAGAGCCTTCCTCTTCTTAGTTTCTACCAGCCATTAGGGTGGCTGGGACGACCTTTCTGCCAATACCTTATCATTAGGATCCCTTTCAGAATCCAACGACACATTCTCAGAGTGTACATTATCCTCGAGCTCCTCTCCTTACTCCTGTTCTGATTCTTTCTATTCCTGTTCTTTTCCTATTTCTTGATCTTCGGAATCCTCGATATTTTCCACCATGCCAGCATCTCCCACAATATCACTCACGATCTTTTCCCTGGTCTCAGTCTCCATATTTTCAGGGACTTCATCTTCCCTGGTGGTATTAGCAGCTTCTTCATTTTTCTCCTCTGGGACCTCTTGGTCCATTGGCTGCTGCTATTCCTGGACCTTATGGGCCTCATCTTCTGCAATATTTTCCTTCATTGGGACATCTTTTAGAGGTGGGTGAGGTCGCTGGCCAAATTTTAACAAGGCGGTAGCTGTTACGACCTCACCGAAAGTGCTTCGGGGAACTTGGTCACCCGAAGTTTCCAAAGGCACCTGGAGCATGATGGTTGGAGGTACGGTTGTTCCCTAGTGTCTAGGTTCTCCTTCCATTGGTTGCTCACCCGTGGGCTGCCTTGGAAAATCTGTGGTCCCCTTGACCAGTATCTTTTCCTGTTCAGGCCCTATTTGGGTTTCTCCCTGAGCCTCTTGCTCCGATGTCTCCTTTTCTATGGGAAATTCTTTCTCTGCAGGGACCTCTTCTTTATCTTGAGCCTTGATTTCTTCCACTGCATGACTGACACCTTGTTGAATTTCTAGAAGCTCCTCTGCTAAGAAGGTATTATCAAAATCATCATGTGGTAGAGAGGAGTTTGAGATATCCTCAAGTTTGGGAGAATTTGAACTTACATCCACTGGGGGCTTCTTAGGCATACCAAGGGCGGTGCTTGGTACAGAGGTCACAACTATTTTCTTTTTCCTTGTGAGGGAAGCCCCGGTATCTAGAATACTGGAAGACTTTGCCTCTGTGAAAGTTTTCCTATTCATCATTGCCACCAACGAAGGGGGTCTTGTTGGGTGAGCAGATGCCATTGGAGTGATTGGGAGACCAACAACCACCTGCATGCTAATTTGTTGGCTAGCTAACTTTGCCGACTCTATTTGATCATGTAGCTGGGCCATTAAGAGTGTGGGAATCTAAGGAGACACCCTGAGCGCCAAGGCTCCTTCTTTTTCTTTTCCTTTTCTTTTACTTGCTTCAGTGGCTGTGACAGATGAAGAAGGTCTGGCGTCGATTGAAGAAGGAATGGTCTTCTTGACCACTGCTTTCTTTCGGGTGCTTTTGGGGCACACCCGGGCAAAGTATTTGTGACTTGCCTCTAGAATGGGTTGAAATACCCCCTCAATTGTTAAATATTCCGTAGTGGCCCAATCCACTGGAGGGAGGTCTAATTTGTCCAGCCCGTGTCCCTTGTATGTTGGATCTTCCAGCGGCCCGCCATCTTTAAAACCCTTCGGGAAGGTCCAAAGTTCTAGCGCTTCCATGAGCCCTTTGCTCATTCTTGTATGTTTCCGAGCTCTGAGATCAAAACTATCCTAGTAGTCTACCGAGAAGTCTTCAATATCCCCTTCATGTGGTGGGGATGCCCGAGGTAGTGTTGTGGTAATCTTTTTGCGGGGATCATAATTTCTCCGGGTGTGGTTGAATTCAACCAGTCCCAAGATTTTTAACTCGTTATCTACCTCCCAGGCCCCGACGAGGCTGCATGTGTAATCCCTACAAGAAAAGGGGAATGGGACGTTGACGACCTTCTTCAATGTGAAGAAGGCGTGCAGATCCATCATCTGCCTGCAAATCTCTAAAAGAATAATTCTATCCCCACAATACCGGGGAAGGAGATAGGGCTTCCCATTGAAGCCTGTCACCCTGATGTATGTGTGATGCCTGAACTGAACGAAATATTAGCCATACGAGTTTACCAGTGTCATTATCGCCTGTGAGAGGTAGTACCCATAATCTTGGGTAAGTGTTAGAATGCTGTGGTAAATGAAGGTGTCATTTACCCTGCAGAAGTTTTGGAAGCTGAGCTCCCACTGCAGTTGGGGATAATGGTCCCAAGGCGTGACTTGTCCCAGAGCGTTCCTGAGCTCCCCAACTATTCCTAGACCTTGGAAATCCGGCCTTTGTTGTGATAATGCCCACAACACATATGATGTCATGTAAAACTAGGGATTCCGGGCGACGGTCCTCATTTGTGTATTCACATGGTTGGCTATAATGGCCGCCCAGTTGAAAGTCCCGTTGTGTGTTGTAATGTAATACATGAAATAATACATCCATGCCAAGAATTCTTGGGCATGGGGCCATCTAAAGATTCTACACAAAAATATGATGCCTGCTTGAATGGGCTCCTTGAAATCCCCGCAAGGAATTTCCAACTTCATTCTCTTGTAGTCTCGGTTTGGAGACTTCAACCAGTGACTGTTGAGGTGTTTCTGGGAAATGATTTTGGCTTCACCGAATTCCTTTAGTGAGTTGGCCTTGGTGATGAGAGCGGACCCTTTGAACTGTGGAATTCCCAACCTGGAAGCAAAGGTGGGAGCATCCAATGTGACGATTATTGTGGGATACTGTAGCGACCAAGGATCTGGAAGCAAAACTGAGCAAGTGGCTGCATTGTACAATACTGCTAGCTGCCAGATTAGTTCTGGTGATTGCACCGCACATTGAAAGTTTTCTGCCTTTATGATGCCACAGGAATCTAAGCAAGTAGCTATCTTGTCTCCCTCAACCTTTAACCTGTAAATGACTTGGATTAAACCTTGCAAGTCGGTCCAATACCCAGGATCTGGGTCTATTATTTCCTGAACTTTAGAGTTTATCTTGGACCCTACAATACCTCCATCTTTTGGATACTTGGAGGTTAAAGGCAGCTTCAACAACATTCTTTCAATTTTTGTCTTTGTGGCTGCCCAGGTAGAGGTGGTGGGCAGTTCTGAACTATAAGGAGGTGCAAAATCGTCAAACATTTTCAATCAATTTACCTGCAACCTGCAAGACCAGAGAACCGTCAGGACATACATAAGCATGAATTATAACTCCGGGAGATTCTTCACCAGCTCGTGCCTGTCAAAGAAATGTTAGTACACACGTCAAAAGTTTTGGAGTATCTAAAATGAACATGAATTATCATTCTAGAGTGTGTTGACACGGTGAAAAGGAAAAGCAGAAGACAAGATCCAGATGGAGGTCCGAAGTCTGGACAAACTAGCCATTGCTGATGTGACTGGCAACAAGCCATACTTTGGTCGATGTGCGTTGGCACATGGTAAGATGGCAGTCAGCGTAAAGATATTTATGGCATTAATTAGGACAAGTGGGCCGACACAGGGAAAAAATGAATGCCAGATTGGGCACATTTTAAATGCTCATACATGGGAAATTAATCCTGCCATCAATGCGATGAGCCAGAGGAGAGAGAAAGCTGCCATGGTTCAAACTAGCAAGGTGCCGAGTTTGAACCGTGGTGACTCTATCTCAATGAGCTCGGTCTCGTGGGGTAGAAATGCAAGACAGAGTGTGAAGAACTCACAAGCTCTGAGGGATATACATAACATATACACATAAAAATATAGGAGGGCCGAGGGCCAAAGCATACACATGCAAAACATAGAAATATACACTATTTACAATAATATACACCAATATACACCCTAAAAATGATGCACAGTGGCTACCCTAAAATAGAATATAGAATGTACACTAATCCTACAACTGCACAGAGGGCAGATAACCCTCTGGTAGAGCCAACCCACCAACGGGTGGCAAACAAAACAACAAAAAAATAAAAACAAAAACCAAACAAAGCAAAACTGAAACAAAAACAAAATGAAGCAAGGGAAAGAACCAGAAAACCAACCTATGAATTCGAAGAGCGGCAAAGGGAAAAGGCACTAGGACCGCTCTACAACAACCTTGACCTCCAACGCTTCACGAAAAACTACCGAGATTGACTCGTAGTTACCCACTAAACTCAAAAAAATTAGCACTTAATCGCACTCAATTCGCCAAGCAATCACTCTGAAACTCTAAGTGTTTTAATCACGGTAACTATAAAAGTGACATGTAATTCTTATTTATACTCGAGGTAAAAAGCAAGTTACCCTCTTTCCCACAAACTTTGGAATAGGTGATCCTCCAGACTCCGGGCCCAGGGATTCTAAACAACCATGTCACCTTACAAGAAGGAGACATCATGGAAGAGAATCCTGGAGTCTAGAATCCGGCTTTGGAAAGGAAAAAACCAACTCTGGGACCAGGTCCCGAAGACACGAAAGAAAAAAGAGAAAAACAAAACAAATCTCCGGGAAAGAAAACCTGGAGAAGAAAACAAAAAGAAACAAAGGCAAGGAAAACAAGGCAAGAGCCAAAAGTGAAAAAAGGGGACCCAACATTTTGCGCACAAAATGTATGGACGGGTATGCAGGGCATAACAATTTGTTGATGATATCATATTTTGAGGTAATGACATGCTATGCAAATCATTTGCTGATGAAATGAGAAAAGAATTTGAAATTTCAATGTTTGGAGAAATCAAATTCTTTCTAGGTCTACAGATTCTACAACAAGCTGAAGGGATCTACATCACACAGTCCAAATACATCAAAGAAGTATTGAAGATATTCAAAATGGAGGACTCTAAAACAAGTTGGAACACCTATGGCAACCAGATGAAAATTATTAAAGGAAGACAAGTCAACTGAGGTAAATTAGACCTTATATAGATCTATGATTTGCAAAATAATGTATGTTGTGCACACAAGACCAGATATAATATATGCAGTTGGTATAGTTGCAAGATTCTCTACTAATCCAAAGGAATCTCACATGACTATTGTCAAAAGAATACTGAGATATCTGAAGAATACCAAAGACTATGGTTTGTGGTATAGAAAAGAAGGAAAATTTGAGCTCTAAGTTTATACCGATGCTGATTAGGCTGGAAACATAGATGAAAGAAAGAGCACTAACATGAGGAGCATTATTTATGGGTGACAGACTTGTCACATGGATAAGTAAAAAGCAAGGATGCATATCTCAATCAACTGCAGAAGCAGAATATGTGGTTGTTGCTGCAAATTGATCTAACATTGCATGGATCAAACAATTGTTGAAAGGTATGAATGAAGAAATACTTGATCCAGTAATTATCTATTATGATAATACAAGTGCAATAAACATCTCAAAGAACCCGGTTATGCATGCTAAGACAAAGCACATAGCTATCAATTATCATTACTTAAGGGAACAAGTGCAAGAGAAGCATGTGATACTGGAATATGTGCAATCCAAAGAACAATTAGTAGACATATTCAGAAAACCATTGCCAAAAGATACATTTGAGTACCTAAGGGATAGACTAGGGGTCCAACTCTTGTCTACTGGCCACTAAGCTGACTAGGATGCTACATCAGCCTACAAGTTATCAGAAGATCATTCATGTTGATACAAGAAAGGAACTGGACTACAATGACATATGAGGAAGACAAAGCTTCCAAGAAAGAAAAACATATTACTGGCTATTACAGAGTTGTATTGCTGATGGACAGGGAAAATCAATGATATATTTTTGTTTGGAATTGTTGTCAAAGAGAGAGGAATATATCCATATAAAATATCCATCAAAGAGAAGAACATCCAAAAGGAGAGAAGAAGAAGGATCCAATGAAGTAACCATCTATCTAAGGGAGAGTATTGGAAAATATTTAACACTACACATCTATCCAGATAAGGGAGAGAAGATTCTACAACAAAGGAAAAACACTCTGCAAGAATCAAATCCAAGCTAGAAGATCTTACCGAAACTCAAACATTTATATTGGTTATAGAAACAAAGGTTTGTAAGATATGACATATCTTATACTGTATATTTCATAGTATGTTGCCATCAATGCCAAAGGGAGAGATTGATGAACTATAAGTGATTGAATGGTTTGAAGATGAAAAGTTGATGATCACCGAGATGTAGAAAGTGAATGCAAGACATTAAATCAGTTAATGTATTGTATTGTCATTGATGTCAACTTGATATGGTATGAGTAAATCATACACATATTGGTTTTGTGTTATTGGGTGAAACATATAAGTGTTGAAAACACCAAGTCACAGTGAACCTTGAGCAGTTCACAGTGTTTCCCGAGGGATAGTGTAACCCGACGGACAAAAAACACCGACAGACAGTATAACCCAATGGACAGTGCAAACCAAGATCAGTGATACCCGAGCAAGTGTCACCGAACACAACTGAAGTCTTTGACCAAAACTAACTGGAGTTAGGAAACAAAAAAACACTTAGCTGGAAAGAGCTACATCTAGAGTTAAATGATTGCTTGCTTTATTTTCATCGACCAGATGAACTCAGGATAAGAAGAAGATTTAAAGCTAGTTTTATTCACAGTTGTCATGGAGAAATCTACGGAATAAAACCAAAGCAAGGCTTTAAAGATTAAAGAAAATATCTTAACTGAGTGGGGATTCAAGAATCCTTAATTCTATATTGAGATATACTCAAAGAGTATCAAAAGGTTTTCTTGTTGATAGCATAGTGAGTGCCAGGTCAAAAGATTAACTGTTGGTGTTAAATCCTCTAACAAGTTCACACTTAACAGTGTGTTTGTAACCTTTAATAGGGTTGGCTCTTTACCAAGCTCACTTCAGAAGAGTGAAATTTTTAGGTTACTGATCCCAGGTGGTTTTTTCCCTTAACAGGGTTTCCACGTTAAAAATCCATGTGTCAAATGTGTATTTTTTTCATTCCATTGATTGTTTATTTTGCACATTGCTAAACCTAGATTGATCGGTAAACTCTGAGTTTATTTGCTGCTACTCGGTAAACACTAGAATAAGATAAGAAGAGTATCTTACCGAGCAGTTAATATTTATCTAAGGCATATATCTTGTTAAAAGTGGGACTGTAGAGATAACTAGAGGAATCATACTTAATAGATAAGTTGTGGTTGGATCTTTTGGATTAATTTTTAAGGCCACTAATTCACCCCCCCTCTCAGTTATTTCCAACATGTGTAGGGGGTGGAGATAAAGCCTTTACCAAGGTTAGATCATATTCCTTAACCTCCTGGACATCTTCCACTATAAAGTCCCCTCTATCCTGATTAAGGCTTATTTTAACATATGGTGGAGGAGTATTAAATTTTATGCTCTATTTATTCTTATTTGTATTTGGGGGTTCACAAAAGGTAGGTTTAATGGTGTATGTTTCCTCCATTATTTTAAGTTTGATATTTTTAAAGCTTTTAACCTCATTATCTATTTTGATTTCTACTTTAACATATGATTGATTGATGAAATCTTTCTCCAAATCTACAAATTTACCAATTTTACTTGCAATGTCTTTGATAATGGTGCTATGTATTAGTTTGATAGGAAGATTAGGTAGTTATATCCATCTTATTAATTCAATATTTTCAACCTTCATAGGATCAAAATTTGGACACTAGTCAATAAATATAAAACCCTTGTTTTTAAAATTAGGGCATTCACCTTCTAACAACATCACTTTAAGTGAAAGATCTAAGCAGTCTAGAAAAATAAAGCTGTTCTTAAGGATTGTATTACTTACTTGTCCCAGGAATGTTATTTTGAACCACTCTGCTATGTCCTTCATTGTCCCCTCATCTCCCAACCATTTTGCAAAATCCCGTGAGTTTTACAGTGGTCTTTCATACCATCTATAAATTTATTCCTCATGTTTATTCTTACTTCTATTGCTAGAATTTTTGACTAGTTGAATCTCAAGGTTGGAAGGGTTTCTTTCTATTAGGCACTTTGTGATTCATTTCCCAGATTGACCCTGCTCAATAATCGTGCTAGGGTATTTTTTTTGCATTTGTCCTTGGTGGATTTCCCAAAGGTGGATTGATCTTGGAAGGATCCCTTCTGTGGGGTGGGGTATAGGGTTCTTGGGCTTTACCTGGTTGACTACCCAGTGCCAACCTATTTGTTCCTGTGACAAATGATGGAATCTTTCTTGTTGGTGGGAGTATCCATATTCCTGGTTTTCCCATGGTGTCAGCTCTCAAGTTTTGATTTCTTTCCTTCGACATAGGGTTCCCTATTCTTCTTTCCCCCACTTGTTTTCCTTCCCGCATATTAATCCTTTCTTGGAAAATTTTATCCTTTGAATTCCTTTGCTAAGGGTTCCTCAGAAATCCCAATTTTCCATATGCCATAGTTGTGAGATTTTTTTGGTTAAATCTAGGGTTACCCTTTACTGTATTTTGGCCTTGACCTTCATTTTCCTCTAATAAATTTCTCCAATACCCGCGGGGCCTATGGAAAATAGGGTCCCTTGATTTATTTGCAGCGTGAATATCTTTGAACCCTTGATCATCAAGGTTTTCAAGGATCGAAAACCTGTTTCCCTGACAATTCTGCCTATGGAAATAACTTAAGTTTTTAATGCTTGCAGACTGATTGTTCGCCCAGTTTCGCTGGTATTTAGCAAAGCCCATTGAGCCTCTATTTTTTTAAAATTCTGTCGTGGCTAGGAATTTACAATATATTTTGTTTTAATCAAACCATTGACAAAAAATTAGTTACTTCACCTTTAGGAGATCAAATGAAATTATTTGAAAATTTTATTTTATAAGTATATAGCCCTCAATATTAACTTTTAATAAATTATAATCTACGTCAATTTTTAATATTATATATTTATGTAATGAATAAATGTGTATTACAATTTAAAAAAGACCTCTATATTAGACATTAGAAAAATAACAAAAAAATTTAGAAGTATATTGAAAAAATGTACTACACTCCACATAAATATTATAATTTTATAATGAATGAAGTCTATTATAAAAAATTAACATACCTATTTAAAAAGAATGTAATTTATGTAACATACACTAACAAATACCAAGTAGACTTGAGAAGTTTCACATTAAAATTTATAAAAATATAAGCCTATGCCACTTGTAGAATAGGAATTAATTATAATGATCATAGAGGCTTGACAATTTCATATTTGTGATATTGCTATCAGGATTCAACTATGTAAATTTTTGAGTCAAACTCATTGACCCATGTTTCATGAGTAGTGGTTCACATGAATCAATCTCTCATGAGAATGAATGGAACACTTAGCGGTCATTGCATCTAGGTGATGCTCTCAAAGGTAAAGAACCAAGACTTCCTAGGAGGTCACCCATCCCAGTGCTACTCCAGCTCGAGTGCACATAACTATAAATTTTCCTCCATAATTAAACCCACTTTTCTTGCAAATAGGGTTGCAAACATAGTGGGTTTAACTATGGAGGAAACTCCATAGTTAAGAGTGCTCGAGATGGAGTAGTACTGGGATGGGTGACCTCCTGGGAATTCTTGATGCTTCACCTGTGTGAGCATCACCTAGATGCAATGAGTGCTAAGTGTTCCATTCATTCTCACGAGCGATGGGTTCATGTGAAACACTACTCATGAAACATGGGTCAATGATTTTTACTAAAAAACTACACATTTGAATCCCGATAGAAATATAACAATTTGACTTGCTGTGGAAAATACATCCTACTTATCAATTTCATATTTGTTGTACTAATACACGTCACATTATGCCATAATTTTTTTAACATCTTTCTTTAAATCATCCCAAAATAAATCCATCTTAACTTAATCATAAAAAATTGAAAATCTAGAATAATTTTTCATGGGAGATGAGAGAAGTTATTTTAGTAAGTACTACTTAACCTAAGAGTTGCCACATAAATAGATTTTTTCATAATAATTTAGAAATATTACATGGATTCAGTCTTTCTCAAGTTAATTTGAACTTCTTTTCTAAAATTAGTATTACTCAAATACTCTACTACACATATACTAAAGGCCCATTTAGTACACTTGAAAAAAAATATTGTCTTTTACAATCATCGATGATTTTCATAAGCTTGACAAATAGCATCTTAAAAACTATTCATACCATGAAAAATATATGATCTAAATTTTCTACCATTCTCAATTGCAAAGTTGCTATATTTTTTTAAGGAAATTTTTCATTTGGTCATACAAAGTCATGAATTTCCATATATAAGTCATAAATAACTATAGCAACAACATCTACCACACCCTCATCATTAAAGTTAGAACTCATTCATAACTTTATTTTATATTAATTAGTAATGAGCATTTTTTAACCTTGTTTAATCTAAACAAAGCATTTTGAAAATTTTTAAGGCCTAACATATCCACTAAAATTTATGCAATTATGTCAGTTTGTGATTTGTATCAAATAGAGAATCCAATTTATGAACACCATTTATATGCATTTTGATATTGAATAATTCTTGCTTAGTCATCAGTGTTGCAAAACAAGGTGATGAAATCTTACAATATGAACTTAAACTGAATAGTATTTCAAACTCACAACTAAAATTAACCTTTAATAGAGTGATTGTAGAATCACAACAAGAAGAAGAAAACCATTACACGTGAAACACAAGATTTACGTGGAGAAACCTTTTTAGGAAAAATGCTCCACCATAAAAGAGAGGCAAGTATATTTTAATCCTATGAAGAATAAAATAGCAATACACTTTTATTTAAACCCTGCTAAGTTCTAGTAGCACTCTATTATGCTAAACATTGAATAAGACTGAACAAAGAACTCTAGCTCAAGGTACCAATTTATAAAAACTTGTGAGGATGAATACCATTATGATATCACAAACACTAGGATGTAAAACCAACTAGAAAAACCTCATGCCACTCCCAAAAATAGCCTCTTATGATTTTCGTGTGACATTTAGCTAATTTGGGTACCCCTGGGCCAATATAGGAGCATTTGTCATAAATTCTTGTCGTGCAAGGAATCAATAATGACTGCCATAACCATTTTCATGAATTTTGAACTTTAGATGTAACCTCCAACATGAGTATATCTTACAATAATGTTTCCTATAGTGATCACAATACTAAAATAGTTTTGACTTTGGTATCTTTGTCTTGCTCATGAATCAACATGTCTTTACTTTGTGTAACTTTCGATTGGACAAGATAATCAATATTATGGATTGTATTCTATTAGAAAAATACATATTAGCAATAGGTCAAGATAAATTTAGAATGTGGAAAATAACCCAAATATATGTTATGGAGGAAAATATGTAAATCATATCTAGATTTTGGTTCTAAATATTAATTATTTTTTCTTGTTGCAGATGAGTATATATTTATGAGGTCTATAATGACCAAAACAAATCTTAGAATAATACCTTCTCTACAAAAAGTACATTATAAGATATACCATGTTCCATTGCTAGCCTTTTCAAATATAAATAGCCATACCACTATTTATCTAGAAACATGTGCTTAATTCCAAAACTTGATGTATTTTTGGATCACCTAAGTTAAAAACTATGAGTAACACATTGTGAGAAGAGTTCAACTTGGACTTATGCAGCCCCTCCACACTAACTCTGCTCAAAATAATAAATAACTCCTCCATGAAGACCTTTTGATCCCTGTGACCAAGGGGTCAAGTATAACTTGTAAGTGCTCCAAGTGGGTGCAATAATTCCATTTACACACTTCCTATATAGAAGATCATAATTTTTAGCTAGTCAAAGATGTCTTTCTTAATCTCTCCATTTGAGGCACCCCAATCCATGAGAGCTTAATATTTATAACATATTATCAAAATTAAGTAATTACAATAACATTAACATGATGATGTTACTACTAAATTCATCTTATTAACTTAATTTTTTCAACTATATTTTAATATTATATTTATATTAAGAAAAATTAGATTATGTTAGGAAAACATGATTTCTTTGTTTAATGCTATGTATTGAGCTATGAAGAATGTCTCATTTATAGAAAACTAAATTGTTTAAGGAAAACTTCAATGTTTATATTTAGAAATTATTTATTCTCAAGTACAAGACAAACATCAACGAACATGTATTTTTTTACAAGTAGTGAAATCATATATTGAGAAATTATATACACAAAGTAGGTAAAGGGTATCATAGAGGTCATTAATGAAAATGATGAAAATTACATTATTTTGCACATAATGAAGACACTTCTTGTTTATTAAAAATAAACACAAACAACCTTGTGAATAGAGAGGTAACATTGTTTAGTGAGGGCTAGCTCCCACTAAATCTAAAATTGTTGCTGTGGTAAAATGAGTCTCATCTGTATTAAGTAGTGTAGTGATGATCAAACCCACTTGTGTTCTAAAAATAATTGAGTTTATCCATATTCACACATAGTGTCTTGTTGAAAATAGTTGTGCGAGTCTCTATTTAGACTTGTATAAATTATAAGATGTATTATAGTCCATACATTTCTTTTTTTAGTGAATTGATGAGTGTGAGCCAATTTGTCATTTATTTATATGCATAATAGATTGTGTATATCTCCCCATTTAAAAATTATATTTTATAAGAAAAGACTCTTGAAATTCATATTACATTATCAGTTAAAATATTTTAAATTTGATTATATGATACTATTAGTGTGTTTATTGAATGAATTTACACTTTCATAATATTAAAGTGAAATTAAAAAATTAAATTACTGTATAAATTTTTCTTGAAATTTAAAATTATTGTATTTAATTTCTTGAAATTTTATTTTCAAGCTAAAAAATAGTGCTGTCACAAATGAGAGACTCATCCTCAATTATCATCCTCAATTATCAATACTGATGCTCAAAGCTGCAAGTATATTGGATCAACGAAGATGCAAGGTTGCAATCACAATGGTCCAGTGAGGATTTTAACCTTGGCAGCTATAACACCACCACCACCACCATCACCTAACCAACACAACATAGGGGAAATGACCCAATAAATGATATACCCCCCAATAGCTGTGATAGCGACCCAAAAACTGTGATAGAAACCCCCCAATAACCAACAATAAAATGGTCATTTCCTACACACAAAAAAATCCAATAAGTGTTAGTAACACACCCAATAGCCGTGCACCACAACATTATTAACTAAACACTACTAGTGCACGGTTATTGGTACAATTTCTTTTCTATTACAAATCAACTTGCACCAAAAAGGTTACATCATTATTAACATTGAAACATGTTTTCTTACATTTACAAAAACAATGGATTGGTCTTACAATATCAATATATCAAAATAAAGTGCAAATGATGTTCTATTTGTGTACATACATGCACAACTATTGATGCATAACATCTTCAACTGACTACATACATGCATGGCTATTGGTGCATACTAGTTTGAATCAATTACATACATGCACACCTATTGGTGCACAAACACTATAAATACATGCTACATTATTTTTATATGGTTCTCATCTGCACATTCACCCAAACAGGTATGACATCTTCAGGCAATTAATCGAGCAACAATTTGTACTTGCGTAGACAACTAATGGTGTAAGGCTCACCAATAGAGCACAAATAAAGAACAAAAACCAATTTTAAAATTGCAAATTGCAATTCTAATTTCTAGTTCAATTAGAAAATGTAAATTATTATTCAAATTTGTACTTCTCAATCCACCGAATGAAATACCAAATTAAAAAAACCAAATTATAATCCAAATTTCTGCAAGAGTATAAAAATACAAATTATTATTCAAATTATGTACTTCTTCAATCCGCCAAATGAAATACCAAATTTATAAATGCAAATAATAATTTAAATTTGTACAAGAATATAATAATGCAAATTATTATTCAAATTATGCACTTCTTCAATCCACCGAATGAAATACCAAATTATAAATGCAACTTATCATTTA
>MU226477.1:5006739-5035598 GCA_018584345.1 Thuja plicata
TTTTAGAGGATACTCAATATTCTTAAATCTTTTAACATCCACTAATTGTTGTCCAAAATCATTTTCACTAATTTCATGCATGCAATGTCCAATTAATGAAAAATTTCCACAACTAGTGCATTGTCCAGAAATACATTAACTTAAGAAAAATATTTCACCATTTGATCTTTCACAAAACAAACTTGCTACAAACTCCTTGATTGTCTCAGGTGGTATATTAATGTCACAATTCTCTGTAATCTTGTTAGCATGTAAACTACACCGTATATATCGAAAAACATCATAGTGATAACGAAATTGAACATGTGTTTTGCAACAACAAGATATTCATTGCTTATTGATTTTCACATACCAAGGCTTGCATTTTTCAAATGATCTTTGACTAAGAGTAATTTGCCCAGGTAACACAACATCATCTAAAAATTTCTTATAGAATTCAGTTTGTGTTATGTCTAATAAATTTTTTGGATGAGGATCACGAATTTTACACCCCACTCTTAATTTCAAAACATCTCTCTCATTAGATGAAATCCTTGTATTATCATGCCAATACTTTCAAGCAATGATTTGATTTCAGGACTCAATTTCATGTCAGATCGTGGGAGTCTACCACTAAAACTCCAACATTGATTAATTGGATCATTTTCAATACTTGATCTTCTCCTTGCTTCTCTTACCAATGTTTTAGGATGCATGTTTAAAATTCCACTAATCGTTTTAACCATTTTTTTATCCAAAGTGTTTTTATTGACTATAGCAGTTGTTATGACTCGTCGTGGTGCATTGCTATCTTTTGATCAACTCTTTTTTCCAATAGATTGAATGGCACTAGCAATAGTAGATATAGCATGTTTAACAGATGAATCTTTTGTATTTTGTTTCACTTTAATGCCTAGTCTTTTCATTACTTTTCTCATTTTCCACATTCTCATCAATTGAATCACAAGTTGACATTCAAATGTTAATTTTTTTCGATAGAAAAATTCTTTGTATATTTTATTAGCATATTTTTCTATCTGCCTTGAAGAAAGCTTATCAGAAAGACCATTCAAAATATTACTTTCAATATGTAAAAAGTATTTTTCATTTTCATTTAGGAAAGGAATTTCATTGCTCTTCGCATCAACATTAGGAGGATTTTCATTTGCATCAACATTAGGAGGATTTTCATTTGCATCAACAAAAGGATTTTTATTTTCAACGACATTAGGAGGATTTTCATTTGCATGAACATTAGGAGGATTTTAATTTGCATCAACAAAATGATTTTGATTTTCAACAACTTTAGGGATATTTTCATTTGCAACAACAAAAGGCTCTTCATTTTCAACAACAATAGGGAGATTTTCATTTTCAAATTCTCTAAGTTGAAAAATATGATTAGGCCTCATTAATTCAATTTCATCTTTAGAATATGCAAGTAATAAGTCTCTATAAATATTATAATATATTATCATAGTTTGAGTATCATTCAATGGTGAAGTCAAAGACGTACCTGAACATCACTACAAGGTGCATTCAATGACATGCTTGCATTCACCTCTTTCATATTTGCATCTTCTACATCCATTGTATCTCCCATGGTAACTTTAATGTTGACTCTTCAATTGTTGTGGATCCTAAAGCTTCATTACTATTCATTTCGCGCATCCTCATTCTTCTATCTCTTTGATGTTTAGCCTCTTTCTCTTTCTCCACTTGAATTTCCTCATCACTCATAACCCTCCTTTGTTTCTTCTTTTGACGTTGTTTACATCCCATGATTAATAATTGAAATCAATCACAAGAGTGTCTTCAATAGTTTAAACTTGCGAAAAATTGTTCAATATACTCCCAATGATTAATGCCTTCAAATGGAGAATATAATAGTCAATAAACAATATAAAAACTGTCCAAAACCTACATAATCGATCGTTGTCGACCATACTTTGAGTACAAGATTGCTGATGCAGTAAAAAAAACAACAAATTTTAAAAAAAATGGTCAAATATGAAACGGGGTGACATTTCAAAAATGAAACATCACCCCATTTCATAATGTCACCCCGTATTGTTTTAAACCAATTTCCAACGGCTACGAAATGAGACAGGGTGACGTTATGAAATAGGGTGATGTTTCATTTTTAAAACGTCACCCCGTGTTATAACATGACCCCGTGTTCTAAAATTGAAATTTAACCCGCCAAAAGTGGTTTGGGTTTAGCTTTGGGAGAGGCTTGGTCAACCGACCCTTGGCTTTGGATATGGTTTGACCTCAATGTTGAAGGCCATGTCCATATGCAGACACAAAACTCACTTTGGCCACAAATTGGATTGGGTTTTCTAAGGAATTTTTTGACCAAAAAAAAATCCAGTATAGATCAGACAATGAAGATTCATAATATGTAATTTTTTATTAAATTTGATTAATATTTCTATTTTTCAATCATTTTGTACTAAAACAGGTCTATAGAAAAGAGAATACAAGCTTTTTTATAATTTTAATAACTTTTTTATTTTAAAGTTTATTGAAAAATAAATTATATGACATCAAACTACACATAATTCTACACACTTTAATTTTTTTTAAAAAAAAAATCATATGTTTAGGGAAAATTATGCTTGCCGTACACAAGAGGTTTTACAAACAATGATTGAGCCCAATATATAATTCTTAAAAAAAAAATATTTAACATAAAAATATGGAAAAATATTCTCATCAATATTAAATGTGTTACTTACCATTTCCCAAAAGGATTTAGATAAATAGTTTCATTTGAGTATGATTTCGCTTGCCGTACACATGCATGGTATAGTCCTAAAAGAGTGACTTTTAAAATGAGGGTTTTAGTAATCCCTATTGAAATTTGAAATTTATCATCTGGGTATTTTAAAAAATAACATATTTGGAAAGTAGACTTTGAATCCTAAAATTTTATATTAGTGACTTTTTGGAAGATTCCATGTCTAAGTGCCTCAAATCTTTAGGTCAAATAGGACAAATTTGAAAAAATAGAAAAAATAGTTCCACTTTTTGGCCAAAAAGTGGACTCAGCTTCTTGCTGGCACCCTAAAACAGAAATGCATACAGTCAAAGTTCAATAGATGAAATGAAGGAAAATGCATACAGTCCAATTATGTGTGTCAAACAGTTCAATGATACCAATATGACAGCATGACTACTTATTCACACTATATATGGTTCTATGGTTACTTATTACTTATGATTGGAGCATCACACGAAGTAGAGAAGAGGCGCGAAGAGAAAACAAGGAGGCAAAATGGCAAGGTTTAAGGGTTATCGATGTACACTGAATGGGTAACCCAACATCAGTTACGTGACAACGCTTGGATATCAGTGGTTTCAATGTGATTTGTTGTGGGGTTATCTGAGGGTAAATAAGGTCATCGACAAGTTATAATAACATATTGACACAAACAATTAAAGTGCTAGCGTGAGAATTTTATAATCACCCATAAACATTCATGAAAACAAGTTGTGCACTGCAAGGAAATCATGAAAAACAAGTTATATATGTGTGTGTGTGTGTGTGTGTGTGTGTGTGTGTCTATATATATATATATATATATATATACACACACACACACACACACACACACACACACACACACACACACACACACACACACATGATTTAATCGACAATGTTCTCTATTTCTGTCACATATATTGCAATACTTACAGTGGATAATGTAGCATTCATAAGCCTCTATTGAACTACGGAAATTGTAAAAATAAGTTATGCATCACAATGAAATCATGAAAACAAGTTATGCACACGCATTAGAAGAGAACAAACAAAAATCCTGGACACCTAGAAATGATTATACTCGAAATATTTAACAGAGAAATGACTAAGCCCTATAAACAAGTCAGCCAAATGATTTAAACTACAAATATAGTGTTATAAAGAAATACATCTTCTCATGATTAAAATGACAATGTTCCCTCTTTCTCTCACATATATTCCAATAATTGACAGAAACCCTCGACACCTAGAAATGATTATACTCAAAATATTTAATAGAGAAATGATTAAGCCCTAGAAATAAGTCAGCCAAATGATTGAAACTACAAATACACTGTATTAAAAAGAAATAAAACATCTTCTCATGATTAAATCGACAATATTCCCTATTTTTGTGACATATATTGCAATAACACAACAACATCTCATGATTAAAATGACAATGTTCCCTATTTCTGTCACATATATTGCAATAATACAACATCTCATGATTAAAATGACAATGCTCCCTATTTCTGTCAAATATATTGCAATAATTACAGTGGATAATGTAGCATTCATAAGCCTCTAATGAACTACGAAAATCACCGCAAGGAAATCATGAAAACAAGTTATGCACACGCATTAGAAGAGAATAGACAGAAACCCTCGACACCCAAAAATGATTATACTC
The DNA here is from genome assembly GCA_018584345.1 of Thuja plicata. Classification (NCBI taxonomy): domain Eukaryota; kingdom Viridiplantae; phylum Streptophyta; class Pinopsida; order Cupressales; family Cupressaceae; genus Thuja; species Thuja plicata. The sequence goes on from MU226477.1 coordinate 5,011,161, forward strand.
AAAATATTTAACAGAGAAATGACTAAGCCCTATAAACAAGTCAGCCAAATGATTCAAACTAAAAATATAGTGTTATAAAGAAATACAACATCTTCTCATGATTAAAACGACAATGTTCCCTATTTCTCTCACATATATTCCAATAATTGACAGAAACCCTCGACACCCAGAAATGATTATACTCAAAATATTTAACAGAGAAATGATTAAGCCCTAGAAATAAGTCAGCCAAATGATTGAAACTACAAATACACTGTATTAAAAAGAAATAAAACATCTTCTCATGATTAAATCGACAATATTCCCTATTTTTGGGACATATATTGCAATAACACAACAACATCTCATGATTAAAATGACAATGTTCCCTATTTCCGTCACATATATTGCAATAATACAACAACATCTCATGATTAAAATGACAATGTTCCCTATTTCTGTCACATATATTGCAATAATTACAGTGGATAATGTAGCATTCATAAGCCTCTAATGAACTACGAAAATCACAACAAGGAAATCACGAAAACAAGTTATGCATCGCAATGAAATCATGAAAACAAGTTATGCACACACATTAGAAGAGAACAGACAGAAACCCTCGACACCCAAAGATGATTACACTCAAAATATTTAACAGAGAAATGACTAAGCCCTATAAATAAGTCAGCCAAATGATTCAACTACAAATATAGTGTTATAAAGAAATACAACATCTTCTCATGATTAAAATGATAATGTTCCCTATTTCTGTCACATATATTCCAATAACTAACAGAAACCCTCGACACCCAAAAATGATTATACTCAAAATATTTAATAGAGAAATGATCAAGCCCTAGAATTAAGTCAACCAAATGATTCAAACTACAAATACACTATATTAAAAAGAAATGCATCATCTTCTCATGATTAAATTGACATTGTTCCCAATTTTTGTGACATATATTGCAATTATACAACATCTTCTCATAACCCTAAAATGACAATGTTCCCTATTTCTGTCACATATATTGCAAAAATTACAGTGGATAATGTAGCATTCATAAGCCTCTAATGAACTACGGAAATCACCGCAAGGAAATCAAGAAAACAAGTTATGCATCACAAGGAAATCATAAAAACATGTTATGCATACGCATTATAAGAGAACAAACAGAAACCCTCGACACCCAAAAATGATTAAACTTGAAATATTTAATAGATAAATGATTAAGCGCTAGAAATAAGTCAACGAAATGATTCAAACTACAAATACACTGTATTAAGAAGAAATATAACATCTTTTTATGATTAAATCGACAATGTTCCCTAATTCTATCACATATTTTGCAATTATTACATGAAAACTAGTTATGCACATGCATTGAACAATAAGTAACTAGTGAAATAATTGTTACTTGAGATTGGAGCATCACCTGAAGCAGAGAAGACGCGCAGAGATGACCGCCGTGAGCCGAGAGGAGGCGCAGAGAGAATAGAAGGCAAAAAAATGGCAGAAAAAAATTGGGCTGCGCACGGTTTTAGGGTAATCGATGGGCAGGTAATGGGTAACCCAACGCCGGTTACGTGGCACCACTTGGATAGCAGTGGTGTCAATGTGATTTGTTATGGGTCATCGACATGTTATAATAACATGTTCACACAAACAATTAAAGTGTTAGAGTGATTAAATGGGGTCATCGACAAGTTAGAATAACATGTTGACACAAACAATTAAATTGTTAGAGTGATTGTTTTATAATCACCTCTAAACGGACTAATCTCAAAAACATATTGGTTATGGGTGCAATAGCGATCGGTTATTGGGTCTAAACCGATTATGTTTTGAACATTTTATTGTCGCCTATTGGGGGGGTTTGGGGGCAGGTACCGGGCACCACTTTTGAAATGACACTTTTTGACCACTTTGCGCTCGACAATCTCTACAGAGAGATCGACGAATACCCAAAAGCCGAAACCTTAGCTTTAAGCTCTCGACTCACCTACAGAGACACACCAAAAAAATCAAAGAAATCCTCTTTACGGTTTAGGAGTTCTAGGTGCACGAAGTTAGCCTAGATGACTACTGGGTCCTTTCCCCTAATCGATCCAAGTTTAAATAATAAATATGGATTTTTACTTAGTAAAAACAAACAATCATTACTAAAGGATAGTAAAGTAAAACCATTTTAGGGAGCCCAAATGTAACCATGTTTATATTTTATAACACCATCTGTCAAGGTCACGAAATTCTTACCACACTATCCACAGCTGTAAAAAAATTGACACCACTTCCAGCAAGTTCACATAAACTATTGAACGAGATGTCAATGTCATCTCTGATAATAAGTGTGAGAAATTACAATTAATGACAACAGGACCCGTGAGCTTGTACCTCATTCAGAGGCAGATACCTGTTTAAGGGCATGCATAGGGCATGCATACGTTAATGTTTTCAACGTGAGCAGTTTACTGCAAGAGTAGCAGAAATATCTTTCAACTTTTAAGGGATTATGCTTCTTACCCTGCCTCAACTTGTACCATGAATTAAGTCAGCATTTTGTCTTCTTATAACAATACAATCCCTGCTAAACACTGTCCAGTCCTTTTACAATGGGTCGGCAACACTGTTGCTTTTCAGACTTCTGATATAACTGCTACAGTAATTTGTACCATTATCTTCAAGATTTGGTTGATTTGTTCTACATATATTTCTCCAGAGCTTTTGTGCTATGGCCCACAAAAAAAAATGTTCAATAAGAGGTTTTGAAATATGAGGATGCTTCAGGGTGCCACATTGCTACTGATTTTCTTCCTGCTGATGAATACCCATGCATCCTCTGCTTCAAGACTATTGCTATCTGGTCTGTCACTTCTTCTTAACCCATTCTGCACATTAATATGTTGGGTCATTTGCAGAGTTCCTTATTTCAGTTGATAAGCAGCTGAATTTGTCTTCTGTTGTTTTACTTTATAGAACTTATTATCTCTATAGAATATATATCTATTGAGAGGATAAGAATCTGGATTTCTACTAAGAAATATCCTTTTTAATTAAGAGAAAATATGTTATGATTATTATGTGGATAGACTTAATCTACGATGACAGTATCATAGAGGTTCAGTGTATCTGTGAAAAATAAATAAAAATAAGTTTGAATGTAATTTTTATGACTGCAACAGCTTTTTGCTTTTTATTATTATTTTTTTAATGATAAAACAATCTCTATACAAGCTAATTCAGAAACAACTTTCTATTAGAACTTTCTATTAGAACATGATAAAACAATCTCTACACAATCTAATCCAAAAACAATTAAATGTGAAATGTCTTTTTTTTTTTTTTCAAAAAACTCCTACCATCTCTGTCCCTTAACCTCTTCTTCTTAACCTCTTATGAAGAAGTTTCTCAGCGTATTCTATATATGCAAGTTGTATTGCTCTATTTTATTCTGTAGACAATAGCTGCTGTAGACTATAAGATGTGATTTTTCTATTCATCCAATTTTTTTTAAATGTATAAGATGTGATTTTTCTATTAATCATTTTTTTAATGTGTGTAATTGCAGATAAGAGACATGAAATAGGTAAAGCTCACAAATTTTCTGGCTACCATTATAAGGTAACTTTCATTTATCTCTCTGAAAAAAATGCTAACATGTAATGTGAAAGACATCATAAGATTTTTTTAGTCAATTTATTTCTACATTTGTTTTAAAGCTCTCTTATCATTTCGATGATAGATCACAACATTTCGATTATAGATCACAAAGTATGATCAGTAACATCGATACAAATAAATTTTACATAATTTAATCTAAAAATATAGCACCTTAATCATGTCAGATAGTAATGGTAAAAATGCTTTGGCTACTGCCTGATTAGGGTTGATCAACACAGTTGACTGATCTCTGTGATGCAGGCTTCAGAGAATACCAACAAGGAAACCAAATGCCAATCCATGGGTGGAAAAGAAACTTGTGAAGATGAAGAGTTCTATCATACTGATTACATCTATACTAATTTTAAACCTGGGCATTAGAAGTTTTAGAATCAATATATAATACAGCTAGATCATTCCTATAGTGCAACAGCGTACTTCTATTACTTTAGGCAAAGTATCCTATACATCATATACATACTGTTTTACTATATATTGAATACATGTATTAACATTATGTTGGTTTTCATTTGAACCAGTTATAGAAATCTTCTGAATGTTTTTTGAGAGATTTATGAAGTATTTTCTTTATGATGAAAAACATGCAAACTATCTGCCTATTGCAAGTTTGTTAAATTCAGACCTGTTTTCTCTATCTTGTTTTCAGAAAACTTACTTTCTGCAAAAGAATCTGGATAATCTCTAGTCCAGTTTAATTAGATAATTTTCTGCTTGCCAATGCATAGTATTGTGATTCAGTCTATGAAAGAATCTGGAGCATTTCTCTCATCTGGATAATAGATGATCGACTATGGCGGTTCGTATCGTCTTGGGCAAGATGGTGCAGAGCATTTTTGCATGGGTCCAATTCAAGCTTGCAGGTTTTGCCGAAGGTCTTTAAGGGCACATTCATAGTTCTGAAAGGGTTGATTTGTGCAGGCTTTTTATGAGGGCTTCATTTTTTGGTGAATTCAAATGTTATATCCAGGGATATAGAAGCCCTCTTTTGGTGTATTTATCATATGGCTAAATGTTTAAGCCAATAGTATAGGTTTAGGGTGACAAAATTAGTATATGGTCACTTTTTTTTATTCGCATTGCCACTTTGGGGTTCTTTGTGACCTGTTTAGACTTTCTTTTAAATGTAAATCTTCTTATTATTAATATTATATAGGTTTATTTAATATAAATCTCTCGGCTTCTGTCTTTGATTGATCAAAAAATTATTATATAAGTTTATTTAATATAAATCTCTAGGCCTCAGTCCTTAATTGATAAAAAAAATTATTATATAAGTTTAATGCTTTTGTTTTAAAAATAATGCTTTCCTTTTTAAAAAAAAATGTGATCTGAAACTTTAAATAAATCTTATATAGCAAAACCCAGCCAACTGTTCACCATTGTTCAAAGATTTTGGATTATCACATGGAATTAGATTCTTCTAAATTAAAATTGGAGGATCCGACTTGTATAGAGAGGGTCCATATTCTTGTACTTCAGTATAAGGATCTGATAGGAATGAACAGTTACCCAAGAGAATGATTCAAGTCAAATTCGTTGCACAAATTGTTCAATACTTTTGGTACAGCATAGCTGATTTTAATGTTATTGATTTTTTTTTCTATCTTGGATTCTAACTTGACTTGGATTCTATCTTGAATATACTTTGAAGGTGTGTTTAATAAAAGGAAAAATCCTAATTTTTTTATATATATATGATTTGTTATTTCAATTTTTCTGACATCTCTAAAAAGGAAAAAATACATTCATTATTTTGTGTATAAATTTAATTTTTGAAAATTTTCGCTTTTCTTTTATTTCAATTTTTGAAAATTTATTTGGTAAGTTTGTCTTAAAATGAGGAATTCCCTTGTAAATTTACTTTCTATTAAGTTTTGGATACCTTTTTCTTCTATGCTATTCTTATTAAATATCTTTTTTTACTAAGTATTTTATGTGTTTTTTTTTTAATTTTATTTTGACTGCAATCATATATATAAATAGCTGATCAGTTGCTTCTTTTATCATTGTCAAAGTGAAACACCAATTTCATGTATGAGACTCTTGATAGATGTCACAAATAAATTACTCTGATAAAGTTTACCCACTAAAGTGTATATATCATATCTTCTTTTTTGAAATCAAACTTATGTTATGATGTAAAAGACCTTCATCGTGTTAAGTTTACTTAGGAGTAATCAAATATGTTGGCAAGTCCTACGTAAATAACATAATAATTTCTCTCCATGCCATCATAAAATTTTTAAAAAGAAAATTGAATAAACTTCAATTGTAATTTTTTCAGCCAACATGTTATCCCTTAGGCCTAAACCAATTAGAACTTAAGCCTAAGACCTTCCATTTTCTAGTGGAGTGTTCTACCATTCAGTTTTTGGCCACTTTATTGTTAGACCATCGTTGGTCTAGGTGTGACTTATTTCTAAAACCTCCTCGTAAACCACACTATAAATTCTTGGGGCTTCTATCATATCTTATCTTTGATACCATATGGAGTTGTTATTCAAGTACCAATTAGGACTCAAACCTTGGACCCTCTATGTGTTTTTAGAGTTCTCTAACACTAAAATACCAACCCCTTTTTGTCCATTCCATCGGTGGTCTAGGTGTGGCTTACCCTCTCATAACCCATACTATAGTTGCTTGGATTATTGGCCTAGTCTAACTCTTATACCATGAAGAGATAGTACTTATTGAATAGATAGAACTTGAATCTAGGACCTTCAGTTTGCTAGTGGAGTACTCTACCATTGAGCTATTGGCCCCTTTGTAGCACTCCATTCTTTTTAGGTTTGTCTTATTTTCAACAAACCCTATCCCTTTTCACTATGCTATTCTCAATAACTAGGGAAATATAAATAAAATTGCCCTCTTTACCCCTAATACCAAGTGACATATTTATCTTATTTTTTAGTATTAAACATGTCATTATAAATTAGCAATCTATGATAGTTCTCATCTATTTATGATTCAAAAAATTTAATCCATGATTATAGCAGATCATTTCACTCTTTTTATGACCTCACTAACCCAAATCCTAAATCGAATACTATTATATTAGTCGTATCTATATATTCATAATATTCAAACACAATTAACTACCCTAGATTATACCATAGATGTGATCTTGTCTCCTATTTAGAAAACCAAAAGTTGATCACATTCTAAAATCTACAATTATAGACACGACCATTACTTGTTAACATGCATTCCAAATCCTTCAAGTTCAATGTCTATGGATTGTATTTAAAGGTAAAACCAAATATCATTTAATAAATGAGCTAACTAGTGAAAGAGAAGACACATTCACATATATGTTATTTTAACACTTGTGGATTCTAGCTATTAAATCTTTTGTCCACATTAGTGTCAACTCCTTTGTTATTTCTCTATTTATGACAGTTGAATTAATTTTGGGGCTAACTACTAACATGGAAATGAAACACTTTCCTCCATTTTTATAGTGTATTAGTAGTGGTTCTTAGTGCCACTAAGATTCTATATTCAAATATAAACTAGGAAAAAAAAATTGGAGGTACTAAGGGTTGAGAGAAATATATATTACAACGAAAATTATGCCAAATAGACTATATCACATTATTACAATTATATTGTAGGATTTGAGACTCTTAATTTTATTTTTCTTAGGCCTTTGATTTTAGATCTAGTACCAGATTATAGTTTTTATCTCTTTATTGCAACATCATAAATTTCAAAATCAATATTTCATCAATTTTAATTATTAATTCCATTTGAATTCTATTTTTAATAATTATCTATTTATAATCTCAACTTAGTTTACTTATTCAATTTATCTTATTTATGTACATACATATGTGTGTACATATATATATATATATAGTAATGGAAGGATGAGGTATTCCTAGAGATAGAACTTTTAACATGTGTTTAAATTAAACAAAAGGGGCGACCGTAATAACTACACCTAAACCTAATTGCAATCTTCACCCCAAATATTGTCACCAGGTCAAGAAAAACTAGTTGCATATAACCTAAACATATAGTTGATAAGACTATGCTCCAATACAAAATGCATCTATGAATGCTCACTTAAGAATAATTTCTTGGTATATCAATAATCATGGGTGCACAAGAAGGACTAATTTATTACACTGCCCTAATTTATTGCACTGCCCTATTGATTAAAAAATTTGATTTGAATGAAGTGAGATTCGAGTGTGGTACCAAATTGGTGTCTATATAATTGGGAAGAAAAAATACAATACACTAAGAAGAAAGAAAATTGGGATTGAAGAAAAAAGAGCTATTTATTTTCATACAACATTGATTACATAATCTTGTAATAGAGCATTCTTAGTCATCCATTTTCTAGAACTACATATAGGCACATGTAAACTAACAAGGATCATTGCAAACCTTCTATATATTTTCAAAATAATGTTACACTCATGTAACTCAATATTATATTCACACTAGTAAACATGGAAAATTTAAACCATTAGATATGACTAAGAAAATTTCTTAGATACATACTTATTACCTTGGATACATTTTGCAACAAAATTGAATTGCAATATTTCCGTTCTCAAATTCCATAGGTCTAATATTACTTAACTAAATTGGATGTGGTTTACATGGCCTTGCAAAACATTGTAACATCTTTGGTGTTTGAAAAACTATCATTGAACCAAGCTATCGAAAATGAATACAAAAATTATTTATAACAACATAAGGACAAAACCATAATATGTAGCATTATATTAGCCACAAAATTTATGGTTGGGAATGAGTTCCACTCAAATGGAAATCTTAGATGAATTTTCAACACATCTACATTTATTTTTGATGGCCACATAAGTCAGTTCCATTAAAGAAAGTTGGTGGAGAAAGCAGAGGATAAGTGCACCAATAGGCCATACCCATATTTAAAATAATCTCCCTATACTTTATTAGACCTTTGAAGGATGATATATTCGAATTATCATACCCTTGACAAAGAAAAATAAAAATTATAAAGAATAAAGGAATCAACTACCCATCATACCATCAAACTTGGGAGAGAAGCAAAGAAATCAATGACATCCCACAAAACTATTATAACCTTGCATTTTCAAATATTTTGCCTTGAGCTTCTCTAAAAAAATACCCAATGAGGAATGCATAGAGAATTCCCACTATCAATACCTTACCTACATAAAATTATCAGGCATTAGGGCATCAAGCATGCTAAATTACTTTTCAATGAGAAAGGGAAATAATATATACTCTTAAATTATTGTATTAAGGATTATATTAGAAAAAGATGACATCAAAATGAAATCAACATGGAAGAGAATGCTTGGAATGGATGAGGTTAGCATGATGCTAGCAAGGAAAAATGATTTCATCATGTTACTAGTGGAAGAAATGCAAACATTTATAGAATCAAGAATGGTAGTAACACATAGAGGAAAGCCCATAATTTTGAAAGACATGGAAGAATTTGAAAAGAGCTAGGAAAGATGTAAAAAATTGAGGAACATAGATACCCCTTAAAATTTGAAAAGGAAACTTCAGACATTGATAAGGGAAGTTGAACAATATTTAGAGGCACAAAAATAATCACCATTGACACATTTAGAATTTCTTAGACTATTTATTAACTTGGTCCAAATAAAACTAAGAAACACAGAAAAGAAGGGGTTCAATAACAAAATGACAAATTACAAATTTGACTCCCAACGGGGTCAAAGCGAGTGAGAGATAAAGAGGGAAACTCTAGAGAGAGATAGTGATAGAAAGGGAGGGAGAGGAAGAGAGAGGTGGAGAGGGAGATATTATTAATGGACATAAATACTATATATAAAGTTAACAAAAGTTTAATGCTTTCATTATCAATATACATAAATACTATATAAAAATTAAACTAGTCATTATCACATTGAATATTGAGTATTGTTTAGCCCATTAAATGTCATTTACTTGCTACAAATATGTACCAAATATTTTATATATTTATCTCAATAAGGTCATGAAGAAATATACAGTGTAATACAATGTCACGATGACAAAATTTTCTATCAAACTACAAAATCTCATCAATCAATATATAGTTATTCAAATTGTGCCCTACCTAGAATAATTATGTGAATATTATTTGGGACTAGTGGAGTCTCTGTTAGGTAACACCTAGAACTTGTGCACCTTCTCCTAGAGTAACATATGGGTATTTGGACTAAGCCTATTACATGTTTGGTTTAAGGTTTATATTCTTGTGGCCAACTTGCAAATGTAGTAATCTTGTTCTAGGAAAACTTATGAATTTAATCATGTCATTGAGATGCAAATAATATAGTTGATATAGGTTTATTCCTAGTGTGTTTGTTAGATTTGATGTGTGAATATGTGGGTTGTGCTCAAGGATGAACCATGATTATTGTGCGTTGTTTTATTTAAATATCATATACACGTTGAGTGAGTATTTTGTTCTAGATCAGACTTGACAGATGTCAAAGTTTGAATTATGAAGGTTTGCATTAAATTTCTTTTTTATACCTTGATATAATTGAGATTGGTGTCTCACATGTTGAGTTGGTACTCATATCTTGGATTAGAGGACTGGTTTCTCTTGTAGGTTTCCTACAAATATAATTGGGGATTGGTGTCTCAAATAGGTTGGTGCCTACTCCATATTGTAAGTTCTTTATTATATATTTATGAGGGTAGGTGTGGACAGTAATTACTATTATCACCCTAGTTTTTCCCCTCTAGAATTCCACTTAAATTGGTGTCCATTTATGTGGACATTTGTTCTTTATTTAATTGGTTTATACTTAAGGAAAGACTAGTAAACAATTTACTGATCATGATTTAGGTTTGAGTTTGGTTGTGATTCTTGGAGAAGTTCTTAACATGATAATAAATTTCAATCAAGTTGAAATCGACATATATATTGATTCACCTCCATCTGAGTAAATCTATGTGCTTAATAACACTTCTTGCATGATCATATGCTAAAGCATGAGACATGGATATCTAAGTGTCATACTATGTTAGGGTATATCTATGAAGCTAGAGATTATATAGAGATTTTTCTTGAGGAATAAATGCACCATCATATATATGATGAATTGATTTTGAGCTAGCAGTATTTGTTGTTATGTTTCTATTTGATAAGCTCCTAGTCTATCTTGCAAACCTTTTCCTCTAAACTAAACTTCTCCCAAATCAAAATAGTTGAAAATTTCAGGAAGGATAAACACACTATAAAAGTTTAATGAAAATATAGAAAGGAACCTTGTGGTTTTTGCAAAGTGGTTGGTCAAATGCCATCCACCACCTATGTTGATCTTAGGAGTTTTAAATTTAAAATTGGATCATTATATGTTTATCATTAAAATAAATGATTGATTTTTTTTATCACTGGTATATATATCATATATTATTTTTCATAATAATAAGGGTGTGATTTATAATCCCAAGTCTTTTATAATACTTTAGACATAAAAGAATTGAGAGGTGCCAAGTGTATCTAAAGTCTAGAGATACAAAGAGAAACATAAAATAGAAAGTTATGGTTGGGTCAAAGTAGGTATTTGGGCTTTGTGTTGGAGAGATTCAACATGTTGGTTTTTACACCATTGATTGTTCCAATTTTGGTCAATACTAACTTATCTCTAGAGTAGTGTCCATAGACCTAGTGATATGGAGAACATAGCTTGAGTGTCTTATGCTAGTACAATTGGGAGTTTGATTCTTTCTATAACTTTCACAAAGATTATCATTGCCCAAGAAATAGTAATCCCTATCCAATTCATGGTTAATCATAGATGAGATCATTAGAACGTAGATAAGAGATTCATGATATAATTTTGTGGGGTACTTTCAAGCACTCTATTTGTTATCATGGTGATTCTATATGGGATTAGAAAATAGAAAATATTGATGGATTTAGATTTGGAAAGAGTTAAAAATATAATATACATATGTGGATATATATTGTTAAATATGTTGAGTTCATGGTAGCTACTCATGCTTATAAGGAGGTCATTTGGCTTAAGATATTATTTTTTGGATGTGGGGCCAAGTCAAGGAGCTAAAAGAGTTATTTGTGATATTTAGAATGTTATATGTTTGGAAACAAACTTGACATTTCATAAGGATTAAGCACATAGATATAGTCTCACCTTGATCTCTCTCCTTCTTGAAACCCAACTTGGCAATATGTAAGACCAATGTAAGGCAGGTTGGGCACTGAGCTGGGATACAGGGACACCTCCAAGTTAAAAAGGAAAATAATAAGAAAGATATCACATATATCATTTTTTTCATGACATGGTAGAGGATATTTTGTATTAAATAAGATAGTCAACAAAAATAAATTTTGGTGGTGTAATAAGTCTATGGGCCTCTTGGCCCCAATATTTAGTTGATAATGTCAACATTTTCTTTGATTTTACAAGGTTTTTTACAAGTGGGATAATCTTATCAAAGTATTCTCAACCTTTCATTGTAATTCTAAATTTAAAAAATATATATTTAGGGTTATAAAACATAAGAATATAATTTTATGAGCTTTAGATGTTTATTGTGGCCCAAGAAGGTCAAAGTAGACCTTACCTAGAGCAAGTTAATTATGACAACATAAATATCTTCAAAATGTTTTTTTTTAAAGATAACTCTATCAAGTTCCCAAATCAAAACATTTGGCCTACAAAAGTTGTGTCTTGCGCTTTAGGAATGTAAGAGCATCTATGTCACATAAAAGAGTTTTAAGAGACAATTACACTTGTTGACCAATATATGACACATTATATAACATCTTTAAAAAGAGATAATGAAGTCAAAATGAATAAATCCTTTTCCTATAAATTAAACCTCCTAGCTTTGTTTTCAATTTTCTAGATCTATTGAGCTCCCACTTTTCTTGGACAAAATATTTTCCTCTAAATTAAGCCTCTCTAAAAATTAAAAAGTTGAAAATTTTATAAAGAATAAACTCATACTAAACCTTTATCAAAGGATATAAAGGAATTTATGGTTGTTCAAAAGAGGTTGGCCAAATAGCATCTAGATCAACTATGTTGATCTTAGGATTTTTCTAAAAATATAAATTGGATCATTATTTTAATCATTAAATGAATGATATTTAGATTTTATTTCATCACTTTGTATATAGATAATGTCATTTATTAGTAATAGTAGGAATGTGATTTATAATTTGAAGTCCTATCTTTTTAAAAAGGAATTGAGAGTTAACACATGTCTAAAGTCTGGAGTTCCAAAGAGAAAGATAAAATAGAAAGTTAGGATTGAGTGAGAGTAATTTTTTGTGATTTATGTTGGAAACATTCGTTATGAATTACCTTTTTAGGCTATTGAGTGTTCCACTTTTGGTCTAGACTAGCTTATTTCTAGAGTAGTGTCTATCTACAACTAGTGAGTTGGAGAACATGTCTTGAGTGTCTTATTCTGGCACTATTGGGAGTTTTATGTTTATCATGATTTGTACAAAGATCAATATTTCCCAAGAAATAAGAATCCTTAGCCAATTCAAGGTTAATTTCCTATATGAGATCATTTAAATGTAGTTAAGAGGATCAACGTATATTTTTTGGGGTGCCCTTGAGTACTCTATTTGTTATCATAGTGAGTCTATATAGGATAAGTACATATTGGATATTAATGTATCTAGATTGGACAAAAGCTGTTAAAAATTGAATCTCCACAAATAGGGATATATTATTATATATGTTGAGCTCATGGTAGATACTCACGCCTATGCGACTATTTGGATTAAGAGATCATGTTTGGATTTGAGATTGAGTCAAGGAGCTATAAAGGCTCTTTGTGATATTTAGAATGTCATTTTTTTGAAAAAATATTTGACCTTTCATGTAAGGATAAAACATATAGATCTCCAAAATCATTTTGCTCATGACATGGTAGAGGATGTGATACATTAATGAAGCTAGTCAAAAAAGAGAAATTTAGGCGGTGTCATAAGTTTATGGGCCTCTTAGCGCCCAACATATATTTGACAATTTAAATATTTTCTTTGATTTAACAAGGTATTTTTTATAAGTGGAATAATGTCAAGAAAGGTGTCTCAACTTTTCATTCTAGTTCTAAAAGTAAAAACTGCATTTTTTAGGGTAAACGAACATAAGAATATAATTTTATGAGCTCTAGATGTTTTTTTTACCTATAATTGGTTAGATAAGACTAAATTACACTTGTAGACCAATAAATGATATATTATATGCCATTTTTGAAAGGGGATAATGAAATTTACCTAAGTTGTTGAATAGAAACTTTGATGAGCTTATTTCAAGTATAAGAAATATGTTATTTTAAGCTTATGGACTCATCTTAGGATGTGAAAATTGGATTTTAAATTAGAATGCAGCACATTTTAGTTGATATTGATTCATGGTTTCCTAATTTTATTTTTTCTTCTATTTATTAGATTCTTGAGATGGAGGTTTCATAACGAGTTTTAGAGGCATTGTTATGTTGTCGTAATTTCTCTAGATCTCTTGTTGATGATACTTCTATAAAGGCTTACACTTTAAAAGTTTATTACAACCATTTGATTGTTGAATACTATATTGAGTTTCTTTAGAGAGTGAGGTATTTCTTTTGAAAGTGTTTTCCCCACATAAATCACCATTTCATTATATTATTGCTTTTGTATTTATTTCCTTATAATTCTATGATAAGTTTAATTAAGCCAATAGGCTTTTCTTCCTGAGCGGGCTCGATACCATACATGGTCTTTATTGTCTCACAGTGAAACCGTGTCTCACACAAACACCCAATTTTTTTTCCAGCATTTTTCCTTGTTTCAATGTTTGTCATTTCTATTGTCTTTTGCAATCTACAATTGTTATATTTTTTCGGGCACGATTTCCCCATTTCCCTTCTCGCCGGTAATCTTGTTCCACTTTGGGGTAGGGTTTCGTAACAATTTTACTCCGCACTATTGATAGCACGTTTCCTCCAATTAATTACTCCTTTGTGAAAAAATGTCTCAAAAGTAGCCTAAATTTGTACAACACATATTTGTAAAATGTTTATTAATATATTGTTTATTGAATTACTACTGCTTGTTCAATGTTTCATCATTCGTGATATTTATACTTTTGTTTATTCCTCTGTTGGGATTAACTTTGAATTAGATTTTGATGGCACTTATATTCCATATGCCTTTGTAGTTTACGTTTTAATTTACTTTTTATTATTATATATTTTATTTAATTAATAGTTTTTATAAAATAAAATATATAGTTTATTGTAGGAAAAAATTACTTAAAATTTTATATATTTTCTATTATTTAATATAATATATTTATAAACTATATTATATTATATTTTATAATACAATTTATATAATTTTAAATTACATTTATTTAGATTTGTTTTATTTAATGAAGAAGTCGTAGAGCGGAGAGTCCTAGCGATGAGGGCATCAACAGGAATGATACAGTCAAGGAATGAATCCAGGGGAGCATCCCAGGTATGTCACCACATGGCTGGAAGCTGCAACAGGTAAGAATTTTATCCACATCTTTCTAGCAGAGGCCGTATATTGAGAGGGTTTTCAAAAAAGACGTAGATCACTCCAACCTGGGTTTCCAGAGTTTTGAGTTTGCATAGAAATACCACCCGTAGCCAAACAACATTGGACAGAAACTGCCAGATAGTCATAATCCTCTGTAGATATTTAGGGGCAAGGCGGTGGTTCAACCAGTGAAACCCATTTTTGTCAACCCTTGTTTCCATGTGAAGAAGGCAGGAAGGAAGGCTCCCTGTCTATTGGGTAAAGTTCTCATCTCGGATAAAGACATTACTCAACGGGATCAGCCCAAGGAAAAAGGAAAAAATGGCGTTCATCCTGTCACAATGGCGAGAGGGGATTTCCAGGGTATTGTCTACTATGAAGATGGATAATCGTCTGGTAGATTGCAAGTAAATCCACAACACTCCTCTGCAATGACACATACTAAGGGACCTCTCCATCAAAATTTCAAAAAATTACCTGCGCGGGAAATGGGTAAACCCTCAATAATACCCAGAGGACACGGTAAATCAAGGCCAAAAATTAGGAAAGGGTAAACAACAAATTTTCAACATCTATGAGGTCACCCCCTGGGATCTCCTAACAAAATTTTACCACAACTCAACCTAGAAGGAAAACCAGATCCATAAATTGGTGGGCCTCATTCCACCCTTCGCAGAGCCCCATTCAATCCAACAGTGGGTAAGACAAATTTCATATGGAGAAAGAAACAAGTCCAGTCACAACCACTCTAGATAAATGAGGAGAAATCCAAAGCCTCCATTGTACTTCCAGAGCACATGCTCAAGCAACAAATTGGTGTCCTTCATCATTCAACATTGGTAGGTAAGTGTGCAAATCCTCTGGTTACTTTCTCTCAAATAAAGGATTGGGCATTTAATGCATGGGAGGGTTTGCAGAATTTGTATATGCTTGATGTAGAATAAATTTTTTTCATTGCTTTATTCGAATCAAAATCATCTCGTGATTCGGCCCATAAAGAGAAAGGATGGTTTTGCATGGGCTCGGGGATTTTTACCACAGTTTGGAATCCCAACCTTGACCTCCAACTGAATATTAATCAATTCTTCCCTTACTGGATCTCTCTTCCCTCTCTACCCTTGGAATATAGGGACCCAGATGTTATTGAAAAATTGGCAAACAGAGTGGGGATTTTTATCAGTCATGATCTCTTACCTTTTGAGCATACACACAGAGAGGTCAGAATATGTATCCTTATCAACCAGCTGAATGTTTTCCCTTTGGAGATCCAAATCATCTCCAAATGGGGATCGTGGACACAAAAGATAGTGATTGAGGAAACACACATTGTCCAACAATGACAAGGAAAACTGGGCCACTTCAATACCCAGTGCCAAGTCTCAGACCTCAGGGAGGTTGAAGTGTGCATTGATCCAATGTCAAATTCCCTGCTATGTTCACTGTGAGCAAAGGCTAAGACTAAACTCAAAGGTATGGCTTAGGATTTGGAGAGAGAGCCCACCATAGTCAACATTTGGGTCTTAGATCTGGGCAAGCTAATTTCAAATTTTTACCTCACTTTGTACCAGTACCTATGGATGTTCTATGCCTCACAACACTCTCGATCGACCTTTTACCTTCTTGGAGAAAATCAGACTCCCATCTCTTCTTGTCCCAATCACCATGCTTTTAGTACATCCCTTCGTCCCCAGGAGAAGGGATCCAATCCGAACCAATCTAACGACATAGAGAGTTGCAACCCTACCACAATCTACCTTGTAACTAAGCCATCAGAGGATGAGGAGGTAGTTATTACAGTGGAATTAGGGAATATACCCCTAACCCAAATAGTTGTCCCCCATTAGAAGGAACTGGGCCTAAGGAACCAACGTCCTATCATAACTGACATAGAAGTCAGGAATTGTCAATCCTGCATCCTGACTCTCGTTCACTTATAAAGGTAGAAGAAGCCTAGTGGCATAGTCCAAATCATGATATGGATCTAGCTAATCTTGATATGGACCTGATGGTGGACACTCTTATTATGAAAGTTGCTAATAATAAACTGGATGCACTGAACAAAGGATCCGACCACTCCCAAGATGACTCAGATGAGGAAGATCAGATTCAACACTTGTAGGAGGCAATTGTTATAGTGGAAGATGGCCAAATGGATAATGATGTCTCATGTGCAATCTTTCAAACTGATTTAGACACATCTAAATAAGCCAAATTCATATCTTATAAGAGATCAAGGGGAAGACCTTCAAAGGTTAATAAAATTAAGGAGGAAATCACCTCAAGCACTCAGTTGACCATTAATTTTTAGAGGACTTCAAGGAAATGCAAGGCAGAGGCTTCATAGATGATAACCAAAAAAATTTTTGGAAGTAGGAGAGCGATCTTCTTTCTGAAGGAAATATGAGGATAATATCCTGGAATGTTAGAGGCCTCAATGCCTCTAACAAACCATGTCTCATAAAGGATCAGATTAGAGTGGGAGGGGCTGATTTGTTGTTGCTGTAGGAGACAAAACTATTGGAAGATGCAGGGAATAATTTTTTTTCTTCTTGGCAACATTGGGGTTTCCTCCTCTCATCCTCAATAGGATTGTCAGGGGGGCTAGAGAATCTTTGGAACATAAGCAAATGCCAAGTCACTATGATATCAAAGAATGCCAATTGGATGGTGGCTGACGTCACTATTTTTAAAGTTTTCTTTATCATAGTAAATATCTATGGCCCGATCTCCTTGGTAGCAAAACAAAGGTTGTGGGCCTCTTTGTCTCAGCTCATGGTAGGTATACAAGGTCAAAAAGTTATTCTAGGGGGGATTTTAATGCTACTTTAGGGCTACAAGATAAAATGGGGGCAGAAAACCCATCCCCCAAAGTAACTGATGACTTTCAGGACTTTATTGAAAGCAACCAATTACTTGATTGCATCCCTTCAAATGGCTGTATCACCTAGTCAAACAAAAGAAAAGGTATACACTTTGTGGGAGCTAGGATGGATAGGTTCCTAGTGAATTCCTCTTGGCTGGTGGTTCATGGGGTTTGTCAATCATCTGTTTTGTCACTAACGGGGTCAGACCACTTTTCCATAACAATAGAAATTCAAATGGAAATATCAAATAATAGACCCTGACCCTACTTCAAAATAGAGAGAATGTGGTTTAGGGACATAAGTTTTCTCACTTTGTTGCAAATTCATGTCTCAACGCCAGCACGAGAGGCATCCATGTTTAAGCTATCTAATAAACTAGTTTTCATGAAAGAGAATATCAAACAATGGAACAAAACCTCATTTGGAAACATTTTTAAGCAAAAAGATGAAATCCAGCGGAATTTAGAAGACTTAAAGGACACTATTCTCAGAAAAGGCATGACTACAGAAATTTATGAGGAACAGAAAAATAACCACTCTGAAACTAGAGGAGGTGCTGTTGAGAGAAGAAATATACTGGAGACAGAGGTCCCGAGAATTGTGGCTTCGGGAAGGAGACTAAAATACAACCTTTTTTTCACATGTCGACCAAAGTGAAAAGACATAAAAACTCTATCTTCCAAATTAAGGATTCAAACGGTCAAATTATGAACAAGGACAAGGATATACAAATGGAAGCTGTAAGATATTACTCAAATATTTTGTCAGCAAAAGCAGACACAGACCCAAATCAGCCTCCACCTTCCATTATAAATTGCATCCCGAGTTTGGTTTCTAATTCAGACAACCAAGCACTACTAGCACCTTTCTCATTAGAAGAAATTAGATCCATAGTATTTTCCATGAATGCAGATAAGGTCCCGGGCCTGAATGGTCTTACACCTCTCTTTTTCCAAAAATATTGGGATTTTATTGGTAACGACATCCTTAAAGTAGCTGAGGAATCATGGAGGCATTCCTGTATGCTGAAGTAGTATAACAACACAACCATTACACTTATTCCGAAGTGCCAACACCCAACATATTTTGCAGATTTCAAGCCTATTTCACTATGCAACACGATTTACAAAATTATCTCTAAAACAATGGCCTCCCATTTGGGGATACTGATCCCCAAAATCATCTCTGAACAACAAGGTGGTTTTGTACCCGGGAAAGATATGATAGAAGGGGCTCTCATTGCGCATGAGGTGCTTCACTCTATTCAAGAAGAAGGCCTACTTGCCATGATTCTTAAACTAGACATGAACAAAGCTTATGAAAGAGCGAATTAGAAATTTCTGTCTGGAATCATGACTAAAATGGGTTTCCCTATAAAATAGATCAAATGGATCATGTCATGCATTTTGGGAGAAAAATTTTCAGTTATGATTAATGGTAGACCAGTTGGCTATTTCTCTTCATCTCAAGGAGTAAGAAAAGGAGACTCCCTATCCCCTTTCCTATTCATTATCTTGGCTGAAGGTCTCAGCAAACTCATAGCCTTTAAAAAATCCCAAGGCCTGTGGGAGGGGGTGAAAATTAGGCGGTCTCAACTTAAGATCACACATACTCTCTTTGCAGATGACTCACTACTATTTGGGAAAGGATGTGTTAAGAAGGCGATAGTTATTAAGGAAACATTGGTGGAATACTGTGAAGCCTTAGGGAAAAAGCTAAATGAAAAAAAATCCAAGATCATCCTCTTTAATCTTAAGGCTAAAGCATGCAAAATCATTCAAAGAATCCTTGGATTTTTAGCAGCCAAAACCTCGTGTAAATATTTGGGTATCCCATTTTTTCAGGGTAAGGCTAAATTGACTTTTTGGGATGGAGTGGTATCAAGTATCCAAGAGAGGATTGCATCATGGAATGCTAGATGGATTTCATTGGCAGGCAGACTATTGTTAACCAAATCAGTTCTAAGTTCAATTCCAAACTACATTATGTTAGTCATCCTTGCTCCCCCAGGAGTGATGAGTAAAATTTCAAAATGCCTAAGGGAATTTATATAGAAAGGTAATATCGATGACAAAGATAAAATCCCCTTGGTCTCTTGGAATAATTTCTGCAAACCAAAAAGTAGTGGGGGCTTGGGTTTTCATAGGATTCACGAAAGAAACCTCAGCCTAGGAGCGAAATTATCCTGGAAAATCTATGACAATCCTAACAGCCCATGGGGCTAGCTAATCAGAGTCAAGTACCTCAGCTTGGAGGCTCCAAAAAGAATCTTCTCAATGCAAAACCCCCCACAGGATCAATGATTTGGAACTTTATTAGTAATAGCAGAACCGTTATTCTCCCACACCTCTCTTGGCAAATCAACTCGGGATCGCAGGCACTATTTTGGTTAGACTCATGGAATGGCTTACCTCAACTTTGTACATTTTAGAATCTCCAAACGGCTAGAACAACCTTAGAACAATGTTGGGGGGATAAATTATCTGATGAATTTACTGTGAGCGATGGGATATGCAAGTGGAAGGATTTTTCCCACCTCACAATCCCCCCAAATGAGATATTGGTTCTACAAAACATTCTGAGAAATAGGTTCCTATCCATTAATGGTGAAAGGGACCACTTGTTCTAGACTAAGAGCACTTCAGGTAAATACTCAGTCAAAGAGGGATACAAATCACTGGTTTCAGTCCCAAATACTCATCTCTCTATCCATCAGTTTGCCTGGCATAATGAAATTCTTCCCAAAATTGGGGTTTTCATCTGGGTGGCCATTCAAGATAGGATTTTAACCAGCACAATATTAAAAAATCTCAGGATCATGGATACCTTCCCCTGCTCCTTATGTGGAATAGTGTTAGAGGACACAAATCACCTATTGGCAGGCTGCGATTTTGCACAAGATGTATGGAAATGGACTCTGAATAAAATCGGCTGGCAGGGCCCCATCCACTCCTCTCTTACCATGATCTTTCACCAATGGCCCCTCCTCCATCAAGAATCCTTCTTATCCATTATATGGAGGGTAATCCCTGCCGTAGTTATATGGTGTCTATGGTGGGAAAGAAACAAATGGATCTTCAAAAAATAGGTATCCTCGGTGGACCGGGTCTATGTAATGGTGGAAAAATACATCTCCAAAATGGTCAATGCCCACATTTCAAAAATGAAGACACTTGACTCTCCATTCACATCCTCAGACAATGAAATCCTCAATAGATGGAAACAGATTTCTATTCCTTTTAAAGGAGTACTAGTAGGGAGAATGCCTAAACACCAGATCAGAAAAGATATTAAATGGAGGCCTCTAGACCTGGACCAAATTAAACTAAACTTTGATGGTGTGTGTAAAGGTAACCCTGACAAATTTTTGCTTAGGAGATGGGACAAATCTATAGTAGCAGCAACACACTGTAGATTACCAGAGGGCACAAATAATTTAGCAGAGGTGAGAGAAGTACTCTGTGGAGTCTGACTAGAAATTCCTATAGGGGTAACAAAATTGCACATTGAAGGGGACTCCCTCATCATTATATCCTATCTTTCAAAAAAAGAAGCTATAAACTGGGAATTACAATATGTACTTCAGGAGGTTACAAAGCTTTTACCCACATTCTCTTCATTCAAAATTACACACTTCTTTAGGGAGGGTAAAAAATTCATGGATTGGCTTTCAAACTTGGGAGCCGAAGGTGTGGAAAAGGATTGTGAAAGAGAATCCGAGTACGTCCAGTACAATCAAATACTAGGATTTTTGGGGGAAGAAGTAAGTAACTATGTGGGATAAAGTACTTTGGCAGCTGTGACCTTAGATCAATAAGGTGTTTAGAAATAGACTCAAGTGAGGGAGCACATGTTTTGTACAAATTGAGTTTAAATCACATGCGCACATCACTTTGACGTAAAACAAAATAAGTGTGTGACCAAGATTGGATTTGGAATTAAAATCAAATCAGACTTCTCACATGTAGTACATATGAGGTGTCACCCTTTCAAATTAGTTGTGTGTTTAGGAAAGGACAGAGGGTACAGATTTGTATCCAACTCAATCAGTTATTTTATTAAACGCGCTCAGTCTTGAGTTAAGCCAAATCTTGAATGAGTGTGGCATTCATCACAGGGATCTTTAACACTTGACCAACATGCTGATTAACTTAGCTTTGGGATTATTTAATCCCCTAACCACGACACTTTGGAACCATTTCAGAGATACATAAAGTTTTCACCTTTTTTAGGAAGAAGAAAGCATGGATTACCGTGAGCTTAGCCTAAGGATTTGTCTGAAATTAAAGGACTGGGAACATATGATAGCGGAGCCTTATTTGAGGAGGCAAATGAAGGTCACCTTCAAGCCTCTCCTGAACCACATAGAGGACGCAATTAAAGGCATAATCAGAGATGGCATCCTATTGCCAGATGCCCCACGACATATCTACCACACCGAGGTTGTATCTGTGTTCTTATCTAATTGATACGATTTACTTCCCTGGACTATAAGTTATTATTCCAAATGGAAAACAAATTTTTATGCCCAAATTTTGTTTTGGAAGGGGAAATCCACACGGTGCTATAGGGGTACCATCTGCACTCGTCCAAAGCATGGATAGGTAGTCTATTTCCTCCACAACACCTGGAAGAAAAGAGGGAATGTGTGAGACTCTATGAAATTTTGAAGCTTTCCTTGGAAGGATGGGACCAACTGCTACTGCATAGGGAAATTATTAAATTCATGAACATTTTGCCCAGCAGTATGGTCACTAATGTCTTCTTGTTGTTTGAAAGAATTTCAGTCGTTCTGGCATTCGTAGAAAAGAACAAAGTAGAGCAGTCTTCCCTTTCGGTCCTCTCACCAGCATCATTGACAAATTCCCAAGTTGGATGAGGTCGGTGTAAAGGAAAAAATAGAATGGAGGACTAGCATTCACGGACCCACAACATCGCCTGCATTTTTTTGAATCTTTGGCATGGTCTGTGACTCGTATGGGTAAAAATGGGGCCTTATAGGCACGATACACACAATATGGGGTTTTTTCTTATCTCATTCAGTCCTGTAACTCCTTGGTGGTGATTAGTATAGTTTTAAGTGTGAAATTGTTCTTTTCCTGGTCAGTTTAGTTTTATGCTTTTTGGGATAACCAAGGAGATTCTATTGTAACGAACATGTTCTGCGCCTATGCAAACATGTTTAACTTTTTCTTGGTTTCATTCTGGCCTCTGTTTTGCTATGCTGGCCTTGCTCTTTAGGGTCATTTTGGTTTGTACTTGGCAAGGATAGAGGGTTTTCTTGCTGTTTCTTTCCCTCTTGAGCCTTTGAAACATTTTTAATTAATAAATATATTATAATGGCTCTGCCATTTTTGCCCAAAAAAAATAAAATAATAAAGTTGAATGTTAGAAATACACAAAATATTTATTAAATGAACAAAAATTTTAAATTAAATTTGTTATCTAAATTATGTCTTAATTTTATATATGATATTTAAAATTAACACTATAATTATTAGTAATTGTTCTCGAGCCCTACTAGAATTTTATTTATTAGTAATGATAATTAGTTTACTTTTCTTATTAATGTTATATATATGGTTTCACCATAACTATTTCTATATTTTACTTATACTTAAATTCTAATGAAATTTAAAAGTAGTATTAAAATTATTTGATTGTTTATTAAGACTTATCATCAATTAATCTATGTATCGTCCTAAAATTAATTTTCTTGAAAACTGATTAGGGATGATAAAAATAATTTGTAACTATTTGAATTACCTGAATATAAATTGAAAAAAAGGATGATATATTGTTTGTCAACTCAAGAGTTAGTTTTAATTTTTGTTAATGGTGAAGTAGTTACTTATATGCATGCAAATACATAAACATAAAAAACAATATGAAAAATATTATTTGTATTTCACGCTACTGGATTTGATTGTGTAAATAAAATATTCATAACAAAAATATATGAAAAAAGTTATTTATATTTAGAGCTATCCAATTTCCACAATCCATGTGAATATTCAAAACCATTTATGGATTTGATTGTGTAAAAAAATATTTCATCAATGTTTCATATCACACTACATGATCCGTCACTAGATGTAAGAGAGCATAAGGAACAAAAAGGAAGAGGGGAGAGCACACCAAACCCAAGGTTGACAAGACCCCCCAGGAGCACAAAGAAATTGAAATAAAAGCCCACAAAAAATAATAAGAATAAAAACACAATAAATAGAATTCAAAATCTAACACAACCCATAAAAATAAATACACAAAAAACTAAGGAAACAAAAGCATAAAACAAACAAAGATAAATAAAACTATATATATATATATATAGATAGAGAGAGAGAGAGAGAGAGAGAGAGAGAGAGAGAGAGAGAGAGAGAGAGAGA
>MU226477.1:5069026-5091607 GCA_018584345.1 Thuja plicata
GTTGGCTCCTAACAGGGCTCACTTCAGAAGAGTGAAAATTTGGGGTACCGGTCCTAGTGGTTTTTCCCTTAACAGGGTTTCCACGTTAAAATCCATGTGTTATGTGTATATGGTTTATTACTTTATTGTTTTACATTTCACATATGCATTTTTGGATTGATTGGTATACTCTGCATATTTACTGAGTATTAGTAAATAAGTTTTACTGAGTATCAGTTATCAAGGAGAATAAGGACAGACAAGGTAAACCGGCAGGCAGTTAATTATTTCAAGTATTTCAAGGCATGCATCTTGTAGGGAATTAATAATCTGAGGTGTATTGATTGGTGGATTAAAGTTTAAAGGATAAATTTTTGAGGCCACTGATTCACCTCCCCTCTCAGTTATTACTAACACTCACGAGGTTTGAGATACGAGCCTCAAAAGATTGTTGCCCAATCGTGCTTAGTGCACCTTGGGGACACTTCATTCCACCATGGTCACGAATATTCTAGTGAATCCGTGGGAGAAATAGAGTTGTTACTAGCGTTTACCCGGCCAATTGGAGCTAATGGAGCAGAAAATTTGATGCTAGGACTCACGGTTTGAAAGATACCCAATGGTGCAACTTTCAACTGAGCACTACTGCAAGTTTTGGAATCAAGCGAGATTGCCTTGCCAATTTTAAACAAAGTCAAATCTCCCAAAATGGAGAGAGAGAGAGAGAGAGAGAGAGAGAGAGAGAGAGAGAGAGAGAATACAATTTCACTCACTTGAAACACCTATGTACTAGGAGGGTATTAAATTGTAATAACTATGTACGAAAGGTTGGAAGATTGCAGAAAAAATCATGAATGACCATTGAAAGAAGCAAAGGCAACCAATCGACCATTTAAAAAAATTCATGGGCGACCATTGAAATTAGCTATTTTTCTTGAGGGAAGAGCAAAAAACTTTCACTAATTTGCAATGGACCAAAGCAAAGGGAGCAACTCTACTTCTAGATGTATTTCAGGTTGCCCATCTATACAGTTTGGTGAAGAAGGGTGTGCATTTTATGATTCCTAATGCTCGAATTGTTACCAATTTGTGCCTCCTAAATACTGTGAAGATTACCATACATGTCTTTTATACGAACTTCTCTGGGTGAAGGAAGAAAACAAAATACTTATGTCAGAGGGTGAGAAACAATTTGGAATTACTGAAAATCTGCAAGAAGAGATGAGATTATTGCGAGAAGATGGGGAAAATCAACTTGGTCAAATTATCCAAGACCTGAGACAACAAATTTCATCATTATGTGTAGAGAGAAAGAACCAATTGGGAACAATTTAAAGAATGCAAAAGAGATTGAAATCTTGTGTGCAGAGGAAGTGAAACAAAGTGAGAGTGCAGAAGAGGAGATTGGGTTACTTCTGAAAATCTCAGGTGAAGCATTGGCTAATCTAGATTTCATGCTCTGTGCTTCTGATGGTTCAACATTTCAAGCGCATTCTCTCTCTCTCTCTCTCTCTCTCTCTCTCTCTCTCTCTAGTTATGGAGAATAAAATGAATAGTTTTTACTTCTTGAAAACCTGATTGGGTTTTGAAGTACTTTTTTCTTTTCAGAACCCGATCGGGTTTTGAAGTACTTTTTTCTTTACAGAACCCGATCGGGTTTTGAAGTACTTTTGTCTTTTTAGAATCCAATCAGGTTATTTGAAATTAAGAAACCTAATCAGGTTATGGCTCAGGAAGATGCCTTAAAAATGACCCAAAGGCTTGGAGGCTCATTTTCCCTCCTTTTTTGTTCTTGTATACATTTTTTTTTATCTTGTAAGATGATTTCTCAACTTTATCTTCATCAGGTTTACAATTTGTCAACTGGGTAGCTTAATAATTTTCACCATAATCTCATATGTCTTCTTAGCTTTCTAACCATATAAATTTTTCTATTTTTGGACAACATTAGCATAGTAAACTTTAATTTTCTTTACCAGTGTCTTGATTGTACTCACATACATATGTCTAACATTTTTTTAATAACTTTTGAAATAATTAATAAAATTAAAAATAAATTACATATTATTTTTCTACACTTGATTCTGTACACTTAAATTTTTTTTTTTCATTTTCAATTATTTTGATGCAAGTTATGCCCAGTGCACGAACATGTACCAAATATTCAGGATGCAACGACTTCCAAAAATCACAGAAAAAACAATACTCATCATAAAATTACGAAAAAATACACAACTTCTAGATCTCACTCTTACCTATCATCCTACCAAAGGGATTTAAAAATACTGAATATAGCTACACCTTTTGTACCGTACATGGAAACAACCATGTTATGTTTTTCCAAAAAAATCAGGGACATATTTTTGTGCACGCAAGGTTTGACCCTCTTAATCTTATCGAGTTTTAAAAAAAATTAGTGTTCTAGAAACTAGATTTAGAGTACTACAATTTTTAGTTTTCACACATCTTCTTATTTTGAGTGCATGACCCTCAAACTCCTGTTCCAAGTTCAGGTTTACCCGATTTTAGAAAAAATGTGTCCACTTATACCCCCCTTTTTGGTCCACAACTTGGTGCACACACCTGTCTACAAGATATTTCCTTTTGAATACTTTCATACACAACCTACCAATAGCCTATATATCTAGATCTACATGTAGGGACGATGCAATGACCATAGCTGGGATATCCAATTTCACCCTATGACTATTGTCATTCTTAATAAATTATTATCCCAGAATGATGTAGACAACCCTTAATGTTATATCATACGTTACAATCAACAAATTTTTGATTATTTTCATAGTGATTTTACCATCAAAGGCTATCTGAGATTTTGTGCATTGAATTTTTATAGCACTTTCCATTAAGCCACTAGTAGATATACTTTCTTTGTCTTAATGCTAAATGTTAATTTATAGCTTAGCAAGGTAAAAACCTTTGTGTTATTGATAGAGATTGAATTTGAACCATTTTATCTTCCTCACTAATTGTTTCGTCTTCTATCTTCATCTACACTTAATAACTAATTATTTTATAGCATCCTTCTTATATTCAAAATAGATAGAACTGTCTATTGTTTTTATATCTTTATTACCCTTCCATGACATCTCTTTTTGTTTTTTTCCTCCTATACCTATAAGTTTATCTACCCACAATTGTTAAGGTCCTCTAGATACTATACTACTACTGATTTAATTATACATTTGTTCTATGCTTCATGATCTCCATAATCCATAATCCTTTATTCGTGTCAGATATAATCTCTTCATTCCTTCCTTCCACACCTGTATTAGCTAGATAATATGCTATTTGGTTACCTTCCCTATAGATATGGTTAGCTATATGTTATTTAAATAATGATACTAAGTTCATTTCCCTCTTAATTAATCCATTAATTTTCTAATTTTGAGTGTTTCCCATTCTGATGGCATTTATAATCAAGGATGAATCTCCTTCTATTTCAATGTTATCTATATTTAGTTTTTTACATTTAACAATAATCCTTCTATCAAAGCATTTCCTTTAGCCTCATTATTAGTTTCCAATCCTAAGGATGATGACTTATATGCTATCAATTTTCCTAGTTCATCATGAATGCAACACCCTATGCCCGCCCTGCCTGGATTTCCTTTAGAAGCCCCATCGAAGTTCAATTTGAACCATCCATCTAAGGGAGGTTTCCATGCATAATTACATCTCAAAGTTTCCTTATTTATGCCTTGTTTTCCAACAAAGGGAGTAATTTTTAACCCATACCATAGTTTCCTTATTTTCTCATCTTTATGGGTAAATACCATATCCTTCCTTCCTACCATATTGTTTTTATTCACTACCTCCATTATACTCACTTCAATTTTATTCAACAATTGATCTAAGTCCAATTTTTTATCCTTGAATATTCTCCTATTTCTTTCCTTCCATAATTCCCAAATAATTATGGAAGGTGCAATATTCCATATTTTCCCATACGTGTCCATCTTTCTCGGCCAAGATGTAAGGATATCTACTAATTTATTTGGGGAAGCATTTTTCCACATTAACTTATTGGCCATCCAAGACCAACACTTATATGAAAGGTCACAATTTGTGAAAAGGCTATCAACAGACTCACCCTCCTCACAAAAAACACATCTCGATGGCCCTTGATAAACAATTTTTTGGAACCATTCAGATGTCAAGATCCTATTTTGAACTGCAGCCCATGTAAACATACCAGCCTTGGGAAGACGGTTCTTATTCCAACATAAGTCTATAGGCAATGTAGTTTGAGATTGTCTAACTTTAGATGAAGTTTTATACCCACATTTTGTTTTATAATCTCCATTCTTGGATTTAGCCCATATAATCCTATCAGAATCATTTGATGGATTTATTTTCCTACTATTTATGATTTTTTCCACTTCATTCTCAAAAGCATCAAATAATCCAAAATTGTTAAAAGATTTCCATTTCCATCCCAAGGATGGATTGTAATCTACTACCTCTAAATAATCCTTAACATAAATAACCCTCTGTTGCTTCATACTATCTATAGTTGACTCATCATTTAGAATGGTGCATAGCGGGAGAAAAGCATTCGAAGAATCTTCCTAGAATAGAGCCTTTCCTCCATTGCCTATGTACCAAGTAATATTATTAGAGATAACATTCCTACACTCCAATATAAAATTCCAAATCCTCAATCCTTTAGGGGGATAATTATGTCTGAAAATACTCAAATGTTCTCTTCCATCTAAGTATTTAAATCTAAGAATCTTGGCCCATTTGGCCCCTAGATCCCTATACATATTCCATACCAATTTAGCACCTAGAACTGTATTCTGTTGTTTAATATTTTTTTATATTTAGACCCCCTTCATCTAATGGTTTACATATCTTATCCCAGACGATCAATGAAAGTATCTTCTTATCATTAGATCTCTGCCAAAAAAATGTCCTTAGTTTTTTATTAATTTCTTCTCTACACCTTTAGGCATACTAAGACACATCATTTGATAAATAGGGATAGCAGAAAGGACACATTTGATCATAATTATTTTACCTGCATTAGTTAACCATTTACCTTTCCATGACTCTACTTTTTCATCAATATTGTCTAGCACATTAGTCCATAAATTTGTAGATCTATTACCCTTGTCTAGAGGAAGCCCTAAGTACTTAAATGGAAGTTCACCTATGTTGAATTCTAGTATCCTACATATTTTTTGTTGAACACAAAATGGCGTGTTCAAAAAATAGATCTCAGACTTGCCTTTGTTTATTTGTTGTCCAGATGCTTTAGAATACAGATTTAGAACATTTTTAATTTCTTTAGCTTCTAATATATTAGCCTTCCCAAAAAGGAGGTTATCATCAACAAATTGTTGATGTGTACATGCTTCCACATCTTCAGTGATCTTGATGCCTGATATAAGGTTATCATTCTTGGCCTTGGTTAGGGTTCTTCCTAGACCTTCTGCCATAATAACGAAAAGGAAAGGAGACAAATGATCCCCTTGTCGGATTCCTTGGGTAATATTAAAAAAACAAGTTGGATTACCATTAACCATTAATGAAATTTTTGGTCCATAGATGCATTAAAAAATTAGGTTAATCCATTTTTTAGAAAAACCAAAAGCTTCAAGGCATTTACATAGAAATCTCCAATTTACCTTATATAAGCCTTTTTGATATCTAACTTAATAAGCATACTTGGTAAGTGATTATGTTGAATAGTATGTATGGCCTCCTGTTCTATAATAACCCCATGTAAAATAGATCTCCTAGGGATAAAACCTTATTGCTCTTCAGATATTAGCATCGGTAGAAGCTTTTTTAACCTATTAGCTAGGGTTTTTGTTAGTAGTTTATATAATGTATTACAAAGAGAAATAGGCCTATAGTCATCAAAATCATCCGGATTTGGTTTTTTAGGTATTAATTCTATGAAGGTGTTATTAATTTCTTAGAGTATCCTACCTGAGTTTCTCATGCCCTCTAAAGCATAAACAACCTCATCCCCTATAAAACTCCAGCATTGTTGGTAAAAGAATGTAGGAAATCCATCAGGCCCGCGAGATTTTTTAGAATGAAAATGTTTTAAAGCCATCTCGACTTCATCTTTGGTAAATTTATCATTTAATACTTTATTATGTTCCTTAGTAATTATAATAGGTATGTTTTTTAATATCTCATTATGGGCCAATCTATCTGAACCATCTATATTATTCTAAAGTTCTTTAAAGTGATTTACTGCTTCTTCCACTATGGATTCTAGATTCTCAATTATAGTACTATTACTTTTCTTGACACTAGTGATTTTATTAAAATTACGCTTAGCCTTAGAGATATTATGAAAGAATTTTGTATTTTTGTCTCCTTCTGCTAACGATACTTCTCTAGATCTCTCTTTCCAATATGATTCCTCTTTTGCGAGTATATCTTCATAGCTATTGAACAATTTTTTTTCCTCATTATATGTCACTATATTCATTCCATCTCTGAGAATGATCTTATTTAATTTTTCTAGGTCTCCCTCTATTGTTTCCTTAATTTCAAATATATTTCCAAAATGAACTTTGTTCCATTCTATTAGTCTTTATTTGATGTTTTTAAGTTTTGCATTTAGTATAAAGGTTTTTGATCCCTTGAATCCTTTTTCATTCGACCATTCTTCTATCTTAAGCAGGCACTTCTCATCTTTAAGCCACATTTTTTCGAATTGGAAGGGGTTCCTTTTAGGTATTAATTCTTCTTCTAGAATTAAATTAATTGGAAAGTGATCAGAACGTGAATGTGCTAGGATATTAGATTTAAAATTCAGATTTAATTCAGATAAATCCCCTATATAAAAAAACCTATCTAGTTTCTCAATAATCAATTCTGACTCAATCCTTCTATTTGACCAAGTATATGTTCCATTATCTAAGGGTATATCCATACTGTTTATTGATTGTATCCATTCTTTAAATTGTATCATTGTCTGAGTAATACTCTTTGATCCACCCATTTTTTATTTAATATCTAGAATAGCGTTGAAATCCCCTCACAAGAAAATGTTCTTATATGGGTATCCTTGGATGAAGGATTCAATATCCTTCTAGACTATCCTCTTCTCATGGAGAAATTTAGGGCCATATATATTAATTATGATAAATTCCAAATTACTTCTAAAGTTCCTAACCCTTGCTTCCATCCATTGAGTATTAGAGGCTATGAGGTTTAGAGCAATAAACCTAGGATTCCTAATAAATACTAATCCCCCTAAGGCTCCATCCGAGTCTACACCTGTTACTTCCCATATTCCTAACCTCTTACTTAGATTATTATATCCATCCTGTCCTAATTTAGATTCTTGTATTAAAAAAGGGGGGCCTCTAAAGAGGATAAACTCCTGTTAAGCAGACATTTTTTTATTAGGGGCATTTAATCCCCTAACATTCCATGATATTATTTTCATGGATCTTTGGGAAGGAACTTCCCCTTCCCTACATTCAGAATAGATGTAATTTTGACTTGCCATGATTCATCTCTTTGCCTTAATTCTATAAGGGACTTCCTACCTCTTTTGAGTACTTGTTTTGGATATTCTGGGCATGTTTTGCCTAAAGATGAGAAGGACAAACCTAATTTCCTATTTTTTTTTGGGTTCACCCTCAAGAACTATATTAGGGTTCGATTCTAGGTCCTCATTGCTCATTGATTCAATTAATTTAAGAATTAACATGGCCCCAGAATCCCAATTTAAACCTAGAAATTTGTTAATTTCATTTATCTCATTATCCCCAATATTATTATTTAGATTAAAGTCCTCAGGAATACCTAAATCCTTTGGACTACTATTCCAAATGAATTGCCAGCCTCTAACTGCACTTGCCACCCTGATATTGCAGGCTTATGAGAGAGAAAATAATAGCACCAAATGTGAATCTGAAGTGGGAAAAGCAAAGTGCAAAAATGGTGGCACTGACTTGGATGAAGAGTCGCACCACATTGATTATATTTACTCAAATTCCATACCTGGGCATTAGGAATTGGAACAACTAGGGGATGTTAATCCATTATCCAATCTAATGATAGGCCTCTGTAGAAATCTAGATAACTCTACTTCTCTTCTATATAATGATGGAAACTCCTAATATAGATTGAATGAGCTTGGCATGTAGGATCTACAGAAGTATATCGCTCATACATGCATAATATGTCTTGTATATTCTTCTGTTATTTTTTTTGATGAATAATGTCTAATGTCATGAAGTGTGTTTCTGATAAGTAATTGTTTATTAGAAAAAGTTCATGTAATGAGTATACAATTAAAATAAATATGAAAATATATATAATTTTGTGCTCAATGACAGAGTTACAACAAGGTTCAAACCATGGCCGGTGTATTACAGCTGGGCTCATGGCCTAATCATACTTATTTTTCTACCCACTGCGGGTGGTGGTAATTATTTCAAGTACATAAATTGCCAATTTTATTCCAACAAAATACAAAATATATAAGTCAAGCTACAATAAAACACAAAGATCCTTATGAGCGAATAAAACATAAACTATATATTATGGAGAGTAAATCTAGTTTAGAGAGAATTACAACATAGAGAATATACTAAGGCTATCTCATGTAGGTTAAACAAGCACTAGTTTATTTAAACTAATTGTAGCCCGTATGGTATCATTCATTGCCTCAGTTGACCATTAGATTGATATATTTTATTTTTTATTTATTAGGTTGGGCATGATTCAATTTATGGATATTGTTGGAATATTAAGGCCTAAATTTAATTTAAAAAGTGATTTTAATAATTTGGTTTTGGGAGGTTTTTCATAAGAAATTGTTTTTGAGGTTAGTTTAGTACTTATTTGTGGGAATGGATTTATAAGTCAATACAACATTATTTTAATATGATTCATATTAGAGTCTTAAAATAATAAATTTGTCTATGTATTAATTTGTTGCATTTGTAATATTTAATTTTTTGTGCATTTAATTCTAAAATTAATATACATGTTTAGTGGGTTTAGTAGCTACTTTGTAGATTTTTCTAGAAGTGGCTAGTAATATTCATGGTATCATTGTTAGGAAGCAGTAAAGGGAAGCACAGATGTCATTAATGTGGAGATGTGAAACAATTAGATGAAGAATAACTTAGGGGTAAAAGAACTAGTATGGCTAAGGTGGTGGAAAATCTCATCCTCTACATGGGAAAGGAGATTAGAAACCCTAATCTCCACATATGAATAATGAGAATATGTGAGTTGACTAAAAGGATGGAAGAAGCTCCTTGTGTGGGGGTTTAAGAGGCATTAACAAGGATATTGGTCAATCCTAATCAATCATTAGAGAGGTAAAGTTTCCTTATTGAGTTGTGCTTTAATAATCCCTCTTGCAAGGATGTACTTGTTGTATGAGGATAATGATGAGTCAATTGATCAAGCTATGACTTTCTTCATCTATTAGTTGGAGCACTTCTATATCATCAAAGAAGGCAAGCTAGATCCACCATGAGATTGAAGAATTAGCTAACATAATGAATGTGAACCTTAATATGGATGCATGTGTGGAAAAATTTGTATACTACAAGGAAAATAAAGTAGAATTGGTTAAGGTCTCTCCAAAGATTATATACTTAAAATGTGTCACATATGTGAAGGCTCATGAAGATTTTGTGGGGCTTGTGTAGATTTCGTTAGCATTCCACATATACAATCACTCTGAGTATTGCAATCAAGGCTTGGGGAAGGGTAGATGTATTATGATTTTGTCTTTCAAATGATGAAGATGCATGAAATTAGGGGTGTGGCTTAAAGATAACACACTAAGAATTGACGCTTAGTGTGGGCCCCTCAAAATTTACAACCCTGTCTCTATTTCCTTTGTTCCTGTTTGTTGTAGATAATCATCCATTTCAAGGAGAGATTTGTGAGACGTGGGTGCAAAAATTGTCACGTGACTTTAATATTTTTTGGTTTAATATAAACATGCATACATATCGTAAGAAATTTCCATGTTTTAATACATTCAATACAACATACACACCCGAAGTGGAAACATCTAAACAACAAGCATATGTTACAAAGGGATACTTACTATTTTTTTTTAAATTCTCCTAATATGTTCTACAGTTTAGTTTGCTAGACACCCACGTGCATCGAAAGTTTAGAAGTGAAATAAAATAAGTTTGGATTGTTGTCTATTATTTATTGCCGAATTCGAGAAAGATTTTTAATTTATTTTTAGTCAGTTTATATTTTTAAATTTTTTCTTGTGACATTTCTTAATATTGAAATTATATTTGTATAAATTTAATAATTGAAAAATATTGATTCAATTTTTTAATATTTTTTTAATAATTTTGACGTATTTTGTTGCTTCTAAAATTTTGCTTCCATTATTAATCCTTTGTTTGATACCAGAATTACTTCTATTTTTGCTTCCAAGATTGCTTCTATTTTTTATTCCAAGATTGATTCCATAGGGATTTTAGGTCCTCTAGGAGTCATTTTCATGTTTTTAATAATGTAAATCCATTCCTATGTCAACTAAGTTCAAGTTGTGTAAGCATTGCAACTTTTCTTGCAAATATGCAAAAGTTGTCAAAAATGCAATTTTGCATTTTGACAACATTTTCTTGAAAAAGTGCAACTTCTTCCCCAACAGCTCTAAGTTTCAAAATATGGTTATGAACCTTTGGGGGGAGCATATAAACTTCAGATCAACCATTTTTAATGGTGGGGAAGACATAGGACGAAAGATTGAATGATCAATGCATAAAATTGAATCAGATTTCCTGTTCTTTTCGTTGTCTCTGAGCATGTACAAATTGGGAGAAGTTTCTGATTGATTGGGGAAGGTTCTAAATTTTATTTCCTTTCATTTATATTTGATATGAATTTTTTGTATCATTGGATCTAAAATTTATTCAAACTTTATATTCGCTGGACTACATGTTTCTCTGTGAAACCCTCTGAATTCAGGGTTTGGTCTCAAAATGGCTCTATCTTACAATTCCACCATCAAAATTTGATGTGTCTTCATGGAATGAAAGTAGGGCCTATTTATTTTATGCTCCTATATGGTATGGGTGTGTAAGTTCAGGGATCACTAGGAAATCTGATGCCCTAGGTAGACATCTTCATGTGGCTACCTTATTGATTAGAAAGATGTTTAAGAATTGACAGTTGGGTGATGAACCAGAGGAACTCAATTTTGATTTATACATGTTTTGGATAACCCCTTAAAGTATATATATTTGTATTGGGTGAGAATATATGGGAGATGGGAGTACCTTTGTAAAACAAGGCCTAATAGCCCTATTAGGTCTCTAGTCTTTCGATAGTTTGAGACCTTGTCCTAGAATTTTAAAAGGAACCCCTCTAGGAGTTTGTGTAACTAAGTAAAGGGTGGAATAATATAATATTATTTTAGTTTATCCTCTGTAATATTGGAAGTTAATTCCCAAAAACTAGTGGGATAGGGGTACTAGACTAGAGAGGGTTCATTGAAGCAACTACCCCAAATCTTTTGACAAGACCCTTTCCAATGCATGTTTTGTGTGGTTTAGGTCATCTAGATATGGAATCCATGGGGATGTGATCCTTTTTGGTAGGATAACCCTTGAAGGTGGTTTGGAGCCAATTAAAGCCTTGGAGCTTTTGCGCAAAAGAGGATAGAATGGAGATATCATCTAGGAGAGATGAATTGTTTCATGGAGATGTTTGTGTGGATGTACCTTAGCATGTAGAGCCTTGTATTATGAACACCATATTTGGAAGGTTGTAGGGTGTTTAGGGTTATCATAACCTAGGTAATGTATGCACCCTAAAATGGTCGCCTAGACTATGGGCCCCCATTCTTCAATTTATGAAATGACAAAATTAATTTATCAATTTCCTAAACCAATGCTTTGCAATATTTTAATTCAAATCAATTTCCTTGATCAAATCATAATTAATTCAATTATTTCATTATTTCCTAAGGTTTGATCATTTCATCAATAATCTTATTTAATTAAAAGAAAACATCCCTTTTAATTAAATAAAATAATCTTATTTAATTAAAATAAATATTTTAATTAAATGTTCTTATCTTATTTAATTAAAATATCTCTTTTAATTAAATAATATTATCTTATTTAATTAAAAATCTCTATTTTAATTAAATAAAATAATCTTATTTAATTGAAAGAAAATCCTTCTTTAATTAAATAAAATCCCCACTTAAAGCTCTCTTTTTGAAGAAAAAAGGAAATAAATCAAATTAAAAAAAAAAAAAAAATCCTTTTTTCTCTACATCTTCCTAAGTGGTGGGCTTTTTGCCTCTTAATCATAGTCCTTTGATCTTGCCTTTTGAAGATTTAAAGCACATGGATCAACCAAGATTTAATCTTCACCATTACATTATTTTCCTTTTTTTACCTCTTAATCTTCACCGTCCATTGCTCTTTATAAGGAAGCCTCTCATTCTCATTTGCATAATAAAAAAAACACACACATTCTTTAGTTTATTGTTATGCTGCAGGATTGGAGAACAATTTTGGAGGAGAATTTGAGCACTTGAGCTTGGATATTGCAACTTCTCTCTTCTTGTCTTCTTCTCTGATGCATTCATGGCAATTCATTTAGATTAATTTTGCATTTGAATTTTAGATTAAACTCATATTTTCTTTCATAGATTAATTTTGCATTCATATTTCCTTTCATAGAATAATCATGCATTGTTATCATATAGATTAATTCCATTATCATATAGAAAAAATCATGCATTATCATATAGAATCTTTCATTTTATGGTGTACTTATAGGGGCACAAACTAGGTCAATCTGAGGGCCTCCATCACACACCTTTACACTCCATGAATAGAGAGCTATGAGTCGCCATTTGAGACCTCATTCTTGAGTAATCTTGGATATAATGATTCATAGAAGTGTGACACATTTTTAGCACACATTTTTTGGCGCCCACCGTGGGGCAGAACATCTATTTCTGTCATCACATTCAAAAATTCTTTGTATCTTCTATCTATTACTCTCTTAGTGTATTTAAAGCTCTCATTTTGAGCTAAATTTGATCCCACAATTGCGTCCGGGTCGTCATTTCAGTTGAAAATGACTATAAACTTGCCCATATTTGACGAAAGTCAAATCTGTGACAAATACTTTTGCCCAAGCAGGGTTGTATGGAAATCGAAGCAGATTTTGAATCATCTTTGCATGCAACCCGAGGTAAATTTTTGAAAAAATTAAAAATAAAAAAAAATCAAAAAACAAAAATCATATTTTTTTACTATGTTAAATTTGACAGCCATATGACCGTCAAAATATGGGCCTTCTATGACGGCCCCCAGCCTATCAATTTTAATGTCGTAGTCTGCAGGGTTTGAAAAGTCTTTGCCTTCACCATTGGAGTTTTTGAAATTGCAGTCTAACTTCAAACGATCATATCTTGCTCATTTTAGGTCCAAATTGAGTGCAATTTTTTTATATTTTGGGTAGAATTGTCTGAAGATTTCTAGGTTGTTCTTAGTTTCTAGATTTTAGTCACATATTTATCAAAAAATTTAGGTTTTCATCACTATACCTGTCTAATCCTCTATTTTTCTGCTTTCGAAGCCTCGTACGGGCTCATACAGTAACATTTTTGAGTGCAAATGTTTTTGAAAGTACGTGGTTTTTCATCTACTTTCTGAATATGCAATTATTTTTCTGATTTTATAATTTTTCTAACTCTAACCAATCTTTGGCTTTGTTGGTCTTGATGCTTATCTTTTTTTTTTTTGATCGGTAAAAGGTCGAAGCCCTTAAATATTTTTATTAATATAAATAATAATTTTACAATTTTGACCCCGCTCGCTGCAGGCGCTGGTAGGAAAGAGCGGGGTTGAGAAAACCTCCAGCCTTGCCCAGGACCATAGGTCCTGTACTTATACAAATTATACATGGGCATACCCACGACTTGACATTTGTCAAGATTAGTTCAAATACATAATTTCCGTAGGCATTCCCACGGTTCAATATCAAACGAGATTTTACTATGAATACAACTTTTAGTGGGCTTACCCACTTACTCGAGATTTAAAGTTACATTAATTACAATGCTGTTTAAAGATATACAATTCCTATTATATATACTTCGGTTGAGAATTTTCAATAGTTTGTTCTAGGGTCTTCGATATCAGAGTGATTTAGTTGCTTGCTTGTTTATACCATCATTAGAGCATCTTCTCTGCTTCTTGTGCTTTGGAGGGACGAAAGGAATTTCTCCCTGACGAAGCTATCCACCTGAAAATGTCAGACAAAGGGGGACTTCTACAACCAATGGTTAATCCTCATCAAACATTATAGATTCACCATATTTTACTACATTACATCATTTAAATATTTTATAAAAATGATATATGAAAATGATAAATAAGAATAGGTACCAGATTAGGTTACCTTCGCTAAAAGGCAAAATTATGAACAAAGAAACTTATTCTAAGATTATAATACTATTCTAGCTTAAGCCCAATTATCCTAGTATCCATGAGAAGCAATAGTCACTCTAATTAATCAGCATCTGATTTAAAATTAACACTAAGATCCAAAATTATGTTTAATTATTAACATTATTAAACCTTATATATGTATGGAAACTTTAAAATCTCTTGTTCTAATGCATTACCTACATATTTTAGGGAGTATCATCTTGAGCAGTTTCGGAAAGATAGCAGGGTAGAAGCCACTATCTATAACTATGATTAATATTCTATCTGATAAAAGATAGTCCCCGCTTGGGATTTCATTAAAAAGATGTGTTGAATGCATTTCTACCTTTAATAAACCCATAAACAAAGGTTCCTACTGAAAAAGTAAACCCCTGAAACTTAAGATTGATTAAGACTAAAAAGATTTCTTAGTCTTGGATATATATATATGTGTGTGTGTGTGTGTGTGTGTTTATATATATAAGACTTAGAATCTTATTGATACAAACCGGGCCTTAGAATTTATAAGTAACAGATACTTCTGGTGTTCCATACTTCATTACCATAGGTTAACTGCATTAAAGATGCTGTCTCTATGATATCCAATTTAACTAAGTATGTTATGAGTAGTAGCTTCTAAACCTTTAAATGAACCTTTTTCTTACTGTCAGAAAAGTGCAAAAATCAATTTACCTTTGCGTAAGATACCTTTATCGAATGGGGTTGTTGTTCCAGCCAAATGTTAGCTTCAAGAAACAATTACGATATTGTAAATCAATCTTCTTTAAACCATACTAATTTCCTGCGAAGTTCCATATTACTCCTGGCTGGCACTGACCTTAAATAGTTATGCAACGATTCAAAAAAGGCCTCTATAATTTGATTCAATCTAAATTACAGCTATGTACTTACAGATTCCCCTGTTTTATAAGGTGGCTCACTCAACCTTATTTTAGCTGATGTATCCTGCCAAATAAATATCAAATAAAGGTTGTATTATCTTATATATAAATATAAACATACCAACCTTAGTATGTCTATATTTATATATACTCATGTGTAATAAGTAACAAGAATGAAAATTTGGTATTATATATATAATATATATAATACCAATATATATATAATATTTATAATACCAATAATAAAAGTTGGTTCGAAGTATTATATATAATAATACATATATTACCTCGAACCGCCCATGCCATTTATTCCTGTTACTTATTATATCTGATCTGATTTTGAGATACACATACAGAAACTTAGCTGAATATATAAATATATAATTACTAACACCAGTATGTATATATTTATATATCCAATATAGATATCTGAGAATATGTAACATCTAATTAGAATGAAGTGAGCATTTGTACTAATCTCTTAATACTGCATCCTCAGTTGCAAAGGCAATGACTCTGATAATCAATTAATCTTTTTAGAGCTTAATTTGTTTAGCCATAGAGTCCATGATTGTTTAATTTTTAGCCATAGAGATTAATTTGTTTAGCCATAGAGTCCATCAAAGAGTAAGTGGACCAATTTACTTAAAATATCCTTTATATTATGTACACAAACTTCCTTTACATGTCTTTATATGGCTTCTTACATAACATCTTAACCAAGCAAGTACACCTTTGTACAATGTCTGTTTTGCTAAAGAAAACTGCATGTCTATAAGATTTATACATACATTTGTCTATATACAAAGACCTTAAGAACCCACTTACTGACTGTATATACATAGCTTATTCTGATTTAGATATCATTCCCTTCTATCAATATCCTGTCGTTACAGGGTTTAGACATTTGTATATACTAGTATCTAACCTCTGGTACCCAAACTTCTATAGAAAATTATACAATAAAATTGCAATTGATCTTGGTGCATAACCATTCATGGTTATCTTTTCTCATATTTATAATACTCTCACCTTCCTCTTGCTCTGCTTTGGCATGCCTGGTACATCTTTTGATTTCTAGAGCTATGATTCGGATCCTATCTCCTTCATAGTCATTTAAGTACCCAGGTATGTCAAAGCCTTCGCTTCTCCAGTAATCCAGGTGTTCTACAGTGTTTAGTTCTTCTCCAGTAATCCTTTTAAAGTTTGAAACTAATGTGTATTGTAATTGGTATCTTTTCATAAATATATTTTTTTATTTTAGTCATTAACTATGGCCTTCTAAACCATTGTTACAATACCATTAGCTCCTAAATTTGCTAGCATGTCTGCCTCTTTATTACCTTCCCTATAAGTGTGTCTGATTTCATGTTTAAATATACTGTCTACGATTTGATTGATTTCTTCTATCTTCGAGTTAAGAAGCCAATTAGGAGTTTTTTTGGTTCGAATGGCGTTGACAATTACTTGCAAATCTCCTTCAATAATAACCTTAGTTATGTTAAGACTCTTACATAACCTTAGACCTTCTAATGCCACTAAGTATTCTACCATATTATTAGTGGTAGGGTTAATAGGCCTGGAGTATTTAGCCATCACTTCAGATTTCCAATTGCGTATGATTCCCCCAATACCTGCATCCCCGGGGTTACCTCTAGATGCTCCATTAAAATTTAATTTATACCAACCCTCTTTTGGAGGAATCCATTTACAGGCGGCTCTATCCGCCTTTACTTTGGGGCCCCCTTTTCCATATAAGGGCGGTATGTCTAGTTTAGACCACTTGAATCTAATTTTATTATCCCAATTCTTGAAAGCTTCCTCGAAACTAAGCTTGTCTCTTAGTTTGCTATTAATAATTTCTACTATTGACACTTCTATTTTGTTTGTGATTGAAGACTAGTGTAGTTTCTGGTCCATGAAGATCCTTCTGTTTCTTTCTTTCCAAATTTCCCATACAATAATTGATGGGGCGATAATCCAGATATCCTTATATAAATTGTCTTTATATAAAGAGGGCCAAGCTTTAAGGTTGTTTAATAGATCCGGTTGGGAAGCTGACTTCCAACCTAAACATTGATGCAACCAATTCTAGCAGTTTTGCGCGAAAGGGCAATTGAGGAGAATATGATTTACATCCTCTGAATGGTTCTCACACAAGGGACACCTGGAAGGCCCTTCAAAACCTAATTTGATGATTCTATCTTCAGTAAGGATTCTATTTTGCAAAGCTGCCCATAAAAACATGCCTGCTTTAGGTAAGCATGATTTGTTCCAACAAAGATTCAGCGGTATGTCTATATTATCCATTTTCTGCTCTCTAATTATCGAATTGTAGCCCTCCTTTACGGTGTAGTTACCTTTATTGGATCCTGCCCAAATTAAAAGGTCTGATCTAGATTTAGGAGAAACTTCTCTAGATTTTAGAATTTTCATAAGGTTTTGTTTCTCCTGCCAGACGGGATCAATTTCCTCTAACTCACTCCATTTAGATGCTTCTTCCTTACTAAGATAATCCTTAAGGTATATTCCTTTAACTCTTTTACATTCTTCCATGAATTCTGATGAGAATCCTAGTTTTCTTAGGGGGGGAGGCCAGCCCAAGAATCATCCCAAAATAGAGCTTTGTCTCCTACACCTACATCCCATGTTAAATATTTACTGATAATACCTCTGCATTCTTTCATAAAGTTCAATATTCGTGACCCTTCAACGAGAGAGGAGGACCTAAATATATTAATGGGTTCCCCTTCGGGAATATATTTATTTAATAATGTTGTTGCCCATTTACTACTTTATTCCTTATACATTCTCCATAAGAGTTTAGCTCCAAGAGCCTGATTTTGCCAATGGAGATTTTTGATGCCCAGTCCTCCTTTTGAGATTGGTCTACATAAATTATCCCATTTAATGAGGGCAAGTTTTTTGTCCTCTGAAGGGCCTTGCCAATAGAAGTCTCAAAACATTTTGTCTAAGCTATGTTTAACATTGGTAGGGAGGGGGAGAATAGACATATGATATGTGGGTATGGC
This sequence comes from Thuja plicata, assembly GCA_018584345.1. Lineage (NCBI taxonomy): Eukaryota > Viridiplantae > Streptophyta > Pinopsida > Cupressales > Cupressaceae > Thuja > Thuja plicata. The sequence continues at coordinate 5,087,390 of MU226477.1, forward strand.
TGAAAGAACCGATTTAATCATAGTCGTTCTACCAGCTTTAGTTAGCCATCTACCTTTCCAAGAGCTCTTTTTATTTTGTACTTTTGTGATTACTTGTTGCCATAATTTGGAGGATAAGATACCTTTATCCAAGTCAATGCCAAGGTATTTACACGAGAAATTACCTCTTTTGTAATCCATCATGTTACATATCTCTAATTCTCTTTTCGGAGAGGTGTTAATAAAGAAGATTTCTGATTTGGTAGGGTTGACACGCTGACCAGAGGCTTTCATATATAGGTTTAAAATATTTTTAAAGGTTCTGGCTTCTTTTTTGCTTACACACTCGGGTAAGATTGTATCATCTACGAACTGTTGGTGTGTTATATTTGGTACGTTTTCTACTGCCTTTAACCCCATGATTTCACCTTCCATTTGTTTCTTTGTTATGGTTCTTCCTAACGCCTCTACCATAATGACATAAAGAAAGGGTGATATAGGATCTCCCTGTCTAATTCCTCTAGAAATACCAAAAAACCCTTCCGGAGTCCCGTTAATTAGTACTAAAATTTTAGGGGTTGAAATACAATTAAATATGAGATTAATCCTTTGAAAATCCAAATGCTTTCATGCACTTACAAAGAAATCTCCATTCTACTCTATCGTAAGCTTTTTGTATGTCTACTTTAATGAGCATACTTGGGTCCTTAGTAATTTGAGCAGTATGAACTACTTCCTGGGTAATGATAATACCATCCAATATCGATCTGTTCACTACAAAACCTGTTTGTTCTTCTGATATGATATAGGGAAGAAGAATTTTAAGTCTATTCGCTAAACATTTGGAGAGAATCTTATATATAGTATTGCATAGGGATATAGGTTTGAAATCCCCTGGCTCCAAGCTTTCATTTTTCTTTGGGATTAAAGTGAAAAAGGTATTGTTTATTTCATTTAACAAGGATCCTGAATTTTTGGTTGCTTCTACTGCTCGCCATACCTCCTCACCAACGAAATGCCAACATTTTTGAAAAAAGCCGGCTTGGAACCCATCTGGGCCCGGGGTTTTATCTGGATGGATTTGGAGCACTGCTGCCTTCACTTTGTCTAGGGAAAATTTATTATTAAGCATTTTATTGTCTACTTCTGAGAGTAGCTTTGGTATAGATTTAAGCATTTTGTTTTGAGCTTCCAAGTTAGTGGCTTCTATTTTATTAAGGAGGGTTTCATAGAATTGCGTAAATGCAGCCGAAATCTGCTCAGGGTTATCTGTGATTTGATCCTCATCTATCTTAAGTTTAGAAATTCTGTTGATGCTTCTTTTAAAATCTGTGGTGTTGTGGAAGAATTTAGTGTTGCTATCTCCTTCCTTGAGCCATGTTTCCCTTGATTTCTGTTTCCAAAAAATCTCTTCTTTAAGGAGGACATCATTGTATCTATTCATTAATTCTTTTTCTTTGTGATAACTCTGTTCATTCATTCCTTGTGTTATTACTATATTGTTAAGGTCTGCTATCTCTTGTTCTAACTTAACTTTTTCTTCAAAGATATTATTAAACTTATTTTTATTCCATTCTAATGCCTTGTTCTTGATAATTTTTAGTTTTGTCGTTAAACAATACATTTTGGATCCTTTAACTGATATTCGGTTCCACCATTCCTCTAAGAGATTAATGAATTCTGGGTTTTGAAACCACATGAATTCAAATTTGAATGGATTCCTTGACGGCTTTGAGTCTTCTATAATAGAGAGTCGTATCAGGAAGTGATCCGATCCTGCCTCAGGGAGAATTTGTGCTGAATACAGCTGATTAAAATTGTCATAATTAGTTCTAATAAAGAACCTATCCAATTTTTCTACAATGTGGCTAAAACCAGCTCTTTTGTTATTCCACGTGTATACACCGTTGTTTGTGTTAATGCTAATTAGGTGGTTTACTGTTGCCCATTTATTGAAATCCTTTTGAGCTTGAGATTCATATCTTGATCCTCCAAATTTTCCTCCGGACTTAGGATTGCATTAAAATCTCCTCCAATAAAGAAAGGAGTTCCTAAATTATTACTCAAAAAGAGGTTGATCTCTTGCCAAATTCTCCTTTTTCTTCGTTTAGAGTGGGTCTGCAAACATTGATTAGGTAGAACTTTAGATTAGATTTAAAACTTTGGATATCTAGGGCCATCCAATTACTATTATTAGAAATAAGTATAGCTGAAATTTAACGGGGGTCCCATAGTGTAGCTAACCCACCGGAGAGACCTATAGAAGGTACAAATTATGATTTCCATATGCCTAATTTCTTACTAATTTTAGCGCTCTCTAATGAATTAAGTTTGGTTTCCTGTAGTAAAATAATTTCGGATTCGAAGGTTTTAAGGTATCTCTTTATCAATCTTTGTTTGTTAGGGGCGTTTAATCCCCTAACATTCCAAGTAGTGACTTTCATTGTTCTTTGGGAAGGAACTTCCCCTTTCCAGTGTTCATTACATCAGCTATCTTTTTTTGGTTGCCAGCATTGCCATCTAATGTTCTTAGTTTCATTGTTGATTTCCTGCTTCTTTTCTTTTTTAATTAATTAATATTCGGTGTACTTAGGCTGCCTCTATTCAAGGCTATACCCAGTTCTCTATTTTCGTTAGTTATTCCAAAGAGGCCTTCAATCACATCCTTAACCAATGCTGATTCTCCCACACGTCCAATTATTGATTTGGCCCGATTTTCTGAGCTTTTTTGTTCATCTTCTATTTGTGCATAGGGTTCATCTCTATCTACTAACTCTTCACCAAAAAATTCTATTATACCTTCATCTTTCCCTGATAGATCCAAATTCAGAGATTCTAACTCTAGAGGGATTGAAACAACTTATGTCACCCCTTTATCGATATTTAGTTCATTATTTATCTTTTCCTTTTGATTTATATTCTGTATATCTATATCTTCTATCCCGATTTTAATATCTGACTGGTCTAGAAATTGTCTTGGCTTGATTCTTATCTTTGATTACAACCTAATAGTGGTTTGTAGGATGTTAAAAAAGAAGACTCAAACAAAGACTACTAATGAATCATCTTGCAGGTTGCCTTGATTGATAGCGCGCTAAATATTGTGCTTGCATTTTGTTTTGTTTTATTAAAATAGGAACCCACACGCAAGAATTCTAAAATGAACTTCTATTTGGTATTTTTAGGAATGGAAATAATGTCAGGAAACTATGCTCTCACCCTTTTGGGATGATAAAAAATACAGAAACATTATTGTCATTTTCTTATGTGTTTGAAGTGTCATTTAGATTGTAATCCTAAGAATTATATGAACGTATCCTCTCCCCTCGCCTTTGTGGATCTTAGGTGTAAGAGAAACTCATATAATTATTTTAGCGTAGCTACCTCCCAAGTGCTTTAATAGAGCCAGTGAGAGTGGATTGCCCAATCGGTAACAGGCTAAAGCCAAGCCCTTCCGAACCGGTATATAAAAATGCCATTGTGATTAGTTTCACAGTGGATAGGTATGAATTCGTTGTGGCAACCAAAATCTCCTCTAGTACCCTAGTGCGTTAAAGTCCCTACATTGTTAAGGTGAAAACCTTGCTTTGAAAGGATTGGGAGAGCCCCCTTAATTGGGAAAATGACTTGATCACAACCACCTGAACAGATGCCTTGACTACAAACTTTGTTTCAGTGACCAAAAACCCTCTATTTGTTGGTATAGAAGGTCAAAGACTGACTAAGATGTCCCACATTTTCACGGCTCTTAGTAGAGACAATAGTCCTTTGGGAAGCAATTCTCTTGGGATTCGAAGCTTGGTGTGTCTGAGAAGTGAGTACACATGTAAAGAGGAGCCCGTGCCTCCAAGCTTCTAAGTTGTCCGCTATGAGTAAGCGTGGCTAAACTTCGGTTCAAGTGGGAATTCAAAAAATATTGTCTTGGCTTACCTAGGTTGCAATGTGACTATTTATTTTACAAAAAACAATTTGCTTGATGTGTCTTGCGTGAGTGAAAGATCAAAACATACACCCAAACATTAAGACAAACACCAAAATGATCAACAAATCTGGATTCTTAAGTGTTAAACTGTCAACTTGCTCATTTTTGCTATCCTGTCATTTTCAGTCTTCTGGGTTGATCCAGATTAGATTAGGTCACTTACCCCACTGTTAGAAGCTTGTTTACACTTTGGATTCTTGTGTTTTGACCTCTTGAACTAGTAATCTTTGGTTTCACAAGTGACCTTGCTTGGAGTT
>MU226477.1:5096374-5106552 GCA_018584345.1 Thuja plicata
CGATATCATATCTTGTGTCATGTGTTATCTATTTTCATGAATGTTTCTGTTATGATTACATACTAAAGAATTTATGATATGATTGCATATGCATAAAGAAAGATGAACAATTAGATAAGATAATTTAAAAACTGATGATTAAGGGTTAATGGGCTAACCAAAGAAAATTTTTAGAGGTACTGATTCAACCCTCCCCTCTCAATACATCATCTCAATATAATTCCAATAGATATGAAAGCAGTGTCGTCTACTTACCATCAATGTGTTAAGTTCCCCTATAATGGAATAGAGATTTGTATACCCGGGGATAACACTTTATCTATTAATTCAATTTCAATAGGGGCTCATGTCCCCCTCAATAGAGAAGCATAATATTTTGATGCTACCTTAGCTGAATGCAAAGACAAACTTAAATCGATAGACCTTGGCATGGGGGGGGGGGGGTATTAGCTCAACTCCCTCACAACATTACCAGTTTTTCCTAGGTCTTATGGAAAGCCTTCATAAGAAAAGAAACCTTCCTCTTTGGCTATGACTTTATTTGGAACATTTGTAGAGTCATCAGTGCCTATCCAAGATGAGAAAGAGGAGACATTTAATAGAGACTGGATCTATAGAGAAGAAAAATACATGCACAATGATAACTTCTCTCCCTCTCCTAAGACTTATGGAAGAGGGTATACTTTTGTTAGACAGATGGGATATCTCAAATATGGCCCTCTTAATCACAATCTAGATGCTAGATCCAAACCGCTTGACCATGCTCTTTTTGGATGCAAGTCTAAGAAGCCAGTTGGCCTAGGATTTGAGAATTACAACAAGTGCACTAATCCTCTCTTTTATGAGTTGGATAGTGAGGATGAACCAGAATATGTTCCTAATTTGACAAATCAGCAAGATATGTGTGAAGATTGGGTCCCTTCCACTAATATCCTTTGGGGAGATTCAGATAGTCTAATCATTCATGAGATAGTTGCAACCTTAGAACAAGATGAATCAGATGCAGAAGATCCTTTCAGAGAATGTCAAAGAAAGAATCTTGTTCATTTAATGGAAAGAGAAGGTGACACTGGACCTTCCACATAAAGATGTCCCAAATCTTCATGGTGTAAGCATCCTAGTTGCAGTTCAGACACAAGTTCACATGAGTATGAATGGGACTCTTTCTCAGAGTCTTCAACAATTGATAGAGATATTGATGTTGCTCACACTTATAGTTCTCAACTCAAGGTAGCCAATGAGTCACATGTAGGATTAGAGGATTTGAACCCACATGTTTCTTTAGTGGATGATTCTTCGCTTGTTAGGACGAATCCTGATTTGGGTAGCTTAGAGGGATACTTGACGGACTCTGACTCTTCGGTCACCAGCGATAATATCATTCACATTTATAACCTTGAACCAATCATTGACTTGCCTCTTGTTCATCCTGAACTCATTGATTGGTCCCAATGCTATCAAGAACCTAAGCTCTTAACATTTCAAAATGATTATGAGATAGCCTTTTACCTAAATGCCATTGAACCCGTAGTCTCTTCCACCAGTGAACCGGCTACCAGCATGACAAAGCTAGACATCAAGTACCTTAGTCACAAAATAAAAAGAAAAGAAAATCAAATGAATAGGAGTTTTGATGGCGAAAACCACTCTGTGGCGGTGTTAGAACCAAAAAAAGTAAAAAGAAATGACGTATCCAAGGGTGAAAACCTCTCTGAGGCACCTAAGGATGAGGTACTTGATTGTCTCCCCAACTATTTTCAAGATAGATCTTCAGTGCTTATTGAACCAACACAAGCAGTCAATTTGGGTATAGATGAGGCTTCACAAATGGCACACTTGGCTGAGTCCTTGTCACCTCAAGAAAAATAAGCTTACACTAAGTTCTTACAGACAAAGAAAATCAACTTTGCATGGACTTATTCAGATATGCCAGGGTTGGACATTAATCTTATCATGCATCACTTGTCCATAGCTTCAGGTGTCAAACCAATTAAACAAAAATTGAGAAAGATGCATCCTCACATAGCTCTCCTAGTCAAAGAAGAATTAGAGAAACTCCTTAGTGCAAGATTCATAAGAGCTATCGCCTATACTGAATGAATATCAAACATTGTACTAGTTTCCAAACATGACAAATCCATTCGAGTTTGCACAGATTTTAGAGATGTCAATAGAGCATGCCCAAAGGATGACTTTCCACTTCCCAATATAGACATGATAGTGGATATGACTGCGCGTTATGAGATTTATTCCTTGATGGATGGTTTTTCCAGATACAATCAGATAAAGATAGCTCCTGAAGATCAAGAAAAGAATGCATTCACTTGTGCATGGGGTACCTATTATTGGAACGTTATGCCTTTTGGATTAAAAAATGCAGGAGCCACCTATCAATGAGCTATGACAACCATTTTTCATGACATGATGCATAAAAACATGGAATATTATTTGGATGACACCTTGGCAAAGTCTAAACAAAGAGATACACACTTAGATGATTTAGAAGTCATTCTAGATTGCATGGAACAATTTCAACTAAGGTTAAATCCTAAAAAGTGTGCATTTGGAGTCACCTCTGGAAAACTACTAGGATTCATCATTTCAGTGAAAGGAATAGAGGTAGACCCTGAAAAATTCCAAGAAATCATAGATATGCCACCTCCTAGAAACATTAGTCAAATGAGGAGTCTTCAAGGACGTCTTCAATCTATAAGGAGATTTATTTCACAATTGGCGGATAGAGCTCAACCCTTCATCAAGAACTTACACAAAGGAGTCAAATGTGTTTGGAATGAGGACTTTCAAAAGAGTATAGATCAAATCAAGAAGTACTTGGAAAATCCTCCCATTTTAATGCCTCCTATCCCAGGGAAACTACTTATTCTATACATTTCAATGAAAAAATCTTCCTTGGGGGCATTACTAGCTCAACTTGATGAAAATGGGAAAGAAAGAGAAATATAATATATTAGCCACACTCTTGTTTCATACAAGGTTAACTACACCAACATCGAGAAAGCTTGCCTTGCAGTTGTGTTTGCTTCCCAAAAGTTGTGAAATTACATGCTTGCGCACACTATACACCTCATAGAAAAAATAGATCCACTCAAACATTTTCTAGGTAAGGTCACCCTCACAGGTAGACTTGCTAAATGGATGATGATCCTTTCAGAGTTTGACATAGAGTATATTGAGCGTAAAGAAATCAAAGGACAAGCCATAGGAGATCAATTGGCTGATTTTCCAATACAAGATAATGCACCTATTCAATTTGACTTCCCAGATGAGCACCTCATGTATATGACTGAAAGAACATGGAAGATGTTCTCTGATGGATCCTTTATGCAAAATGGTTTAGGAGCTGGTGTGTTGTTTTTTTCTCCTCATGGGTACACGATCCCTAAGTCTTATAAATTATTGTTCCCATGTACAAACAACATTACTGAGTATGAAGCTTTAACAAATGGACTTAAGATGGCCATAGAATGGAGAATCACAGAGTTACACATCTATGGGGATTCACAGCTGATAATCAACCAAGTTAATGATGAATATCAAACAAAACATGAGAAAATGGTACCTTACAAGCAAATGGTTGATTCCTTGAAATGCTACTTCACATTTGTCATGTTTCAACAAATCCCTAGAGTAGAAAACAAAGTAGCTGATTCTATGGATACACTTGCTTCACTCCTTCAGTTAGAGAAACATGAATTGAGATTTGAATTCTTGGTGGAAGAGCTACATCACCCTATATATGACTCTCAAGAAAGCCATGTCATTTTTAGCCTTATTGGTTGTGAGTCATCCCGTTATGATGCCATTTACTCATACCTTCGTGATGCCATTAAACCTGAAACCTTTAACCGATCTGAACGTAGAAACCTTACCCGAAATGACTCTCGCCATTCCCTTATCACTGATGATTTGTATGGGAGGGGTCTAGATGGAACACTTGTTAGATGCTTAGAAAAGGAAGAATTTGACCAAGCGTTAGTTGACATCCATGAGGGCATTTGTGGGGGACATTCCAATGGTATTTCCATGGCCCGAAGGTTGCTTAGGGTAGGGTACTATTGGCCTACGATGTAGATTGATGCAGTAGCTTTTGCAAAGTCATGTGAAAAGTGTCAAAAACATGGTAACCTGACACATGCTCCAGGTAGGGAGCTCATTCCTTCTATATCTCATTGGCCATTTTAGCATTGGGCCTTTGACCTTGTTGGGCAGATTCATCCCAACTCATCAGGTGGACACAAGTTTATTATCACTACTACTGATTACTTCACTAAATGGGTAGAAGTTGTCCCACTTTCTATTGCCTCAGGCAAGACAGTCCCTCTATTCATTCTAAACCATATCATCTGTCGATATGGAGTTCCTTCCAAGATTATCACTGACAGTAGAGGCCAGTTCAAAAATAAGGACCTTAAACAACTCTGCAAGAAATTCAAGATTAAACAACATTGCTCCTCCATTTACTTCCCACAAGGAAATGGTCAAGTAGAGGCATCAAACAAAACCATTCTTAAAATCTTACATAGAACAGTCTATAAGAATGGAAGAGATTGGCACTTACAGATAAATCCAACTTTGTGGGCATATAGAATGAGTATTCATACTCCTACTAGGGCTACTCCTTTTTCCCTTGCATATGGCGCTGAAGCAGTGTTACCTTTGGAGGTTGAGATTCCTTCACTTAGAGTTTCCCTCAAAGGTCTAGTGACAGATGAAGACTACCGCACCATGAGACTTCAAGAGTTAGAACTTCTAGATGAGAAACGTCAAGTATCATTTGACCATATGAGGGTTTATCAAAAGTGCATGTCCAAAGACTTCAACAAAAAGGTTTGACCTAGAGAATTCTAAGTAGGATATCTTGTCCTATGTTAAAATCCCAAGAATCAACAGCATAGAGATCAAAAGGGAAAATTTCAACCTAATTGGCTTGGACCTTACATCATTACAGTATCTTTTGGGACAGGTGCTTATTTACTGTCTACAACAGAGGGAGAGCAGATCCCTGATCCTATTAATGTCTTTCACCTAAAGAAGTTCTATCCATGATGCCCATTCTGTATGGGGGCATCCTTTGTACATAATTATTGATCCTGAAAAATCCAAAAAATGATATATTGTAAAAATTCTAAAAATCAGAAAATGTCCTGAAAAAATGACCATCTTAGTGAAAACCTAGCAATAGGCGCTTTGATGTATCTTCAAAAAAATTATATATTCCAAAAATACAAAAAAATCAAAAATTCAAAAATTCAAAAAATAGAAAAAGTGCCTTGGTGAAAACCTGGAAACAGGCGCCTTGGTAGCAAAAATTCAAAAAAAGAAAATATAAAAAGTTTTGAAAAAAAGAAGAAAAAAAATGAAAAAATTGTAATAAAATCAAAGTGGTGAAAACTTGGAAACGGGTGCTACATGAGGCCTTTGCACCCCTGTTTCTTAGCACGTGTCCTCGACACTTAGCCTTTCTCCATCATGCCTTGTCCTTGTTGCCTTGGTTTGTAATTGGTCTTTGTCTTTGTCTAGGGAGCATAACTGTGTTAGCTTTGGTCTATAGGATGCGTTAGTCTTTAGGACATCTCACAAACGGTGTTTTTCAACACCACCCCACCTATGTTTTTCAATACAACCCTTGACATCGAGTGTGTTTCAACACTTATCGGTTTGGTCTTACCCAATTTTTTCATGTGATATTACCTTCTTGCAAGCATTCAATCCTTATCCTCGGAACTCAGTATCAGTTAACACACTTACATTTTTAAACACAACACTTAATGCTTGAGCTATGTCATGATATTTTCTTTGTATGTTGACTGTTATTGATTTTTGTTGAGTGTCCTTGTCTAATAAGTCTCTCCGTGATGCATAGCTAGAGGACTTAGGGCATGGGGCATGTTTTTATTTTCTTTCTTCTTGTAGGTGTGGTATTGAAACTCTTGAGTGTCTCTTGCTATTCTCTTGACACACTTAAGAAATTTGAGGCTTCATCCTTTACTATTTTTGCACAATCATTCTTCTGGTCATCCTGACCTCTATGCCTTGATGCAAGCGTGGTTTTGCTACATTAAATTGGGTAAGGTAACAACAAAGTCATCTTGACCTTTATGTCTTTGATTCTTATGTTAGAATCTTTCTACATTCCAATCTGATATAAATCACATTCATATCTTCATAGCTGCGCTTGTGACTAGTGATGATTGTGTGATTTTCTGATGTCCGTTAATAATGGCCCAATGATGAAAATAAGTTCCTTGACATTCTCTTATGAATGATGAACACAAAGTCCTATGTTACAGTTGCTCTATTGCAAGTACACCTTTGCATTTTCATGCAGCTTGCATGGTTAGACTTCATGTTAATTTGCATTTTTAGGCTGCATTATGAGTTGGCGAGGGTTTTCCTTCATCTTTCTTGTGGAATTTTAATCAACTGTGATCACGTTCTGATCTTCATTTCCTTATCTTCTTTCATAATCTCAATCAAAATTTTCTGTCTTAAACAGTTGATTGATTTTGGGGCATTCTCTCTCTTAAGGCAAATTCTCTTTCTTCTCTCCATTTCTTTCCATCTCTTCCAAACTTCTATCTTCCATTTGCTTTCACCCCCCTTCTTTTCTTCTAATTCAACCTTGGGGCATTATGTTTCATGCTTGATGATCTACCTTGGTTCTTTGATCCTTATATCTTTCATCTTACATCAAGAACCTTATCTTTAGTTCATTTTGATCAAATTTATCAATTTGTTGTTTCTCCTCTATCTTATTTCGATTTCAATCACGAGGGGGCAGTACCTATCAAACTTCAATCCTTGATTCAGCTTTATCAATCCTATCATTCGCTCCGCTTGGGGCAACCTTGCTTGAGATTCTTATCTCGGACATGTCAATTGCTTATTTACAACGGTGTTGACCTTGTCTTTTTCAATAAACTTATTTTTTTATCCTGATATCAATTACTTATTTACAACGGTATTGATATCTGTGTTGTTTTGTGATCCGAAATTGATCTCACACTTCAACTGCATTCTTTGACTACATGTGTTCCCATAAATATCACACATTAGTCAAAGAGGGGCAAATGTATGCACCCTAAAATGGTCGCCTAGACTATGGGCCCCCATTCTTCAATTTATCAAATGACAGAATTAATTTATCAATTTCCTGAACCAATGCTTTGCAACATTTTAATTCAAATCAATTTCCTTGATCAAATTGTAATTAATTCAATTATTTTATTATTTCCTAAGGTTTGATCATTTCATCAATAATCTTATTTAATTAAAAGAAAACATCCCTTTTAATTAAATAAAATAATCTTATTTAATTAAAATAAATATTTTAATTAAATAAGATAAGATCATTTAATTAAAATCTCTCTTTTAACTAAATAATATTATCTTATTTAATTAAAAATCTCTATTTTAATTAAATAAAATAATCTTATTTAATTGAAAGAAAATCCTTCTTTAATTAAATATAATCTCCACTTAAAGCTCTGTTTTTGATGAAAAAAAGAAATAAATCAAATAGAAAAATAAATAAAAATCCTTTTTTTTCTCTACATCTTCCTAAGTGTTGGGCTTTTTACCTCTTAATCATAGCCCTTTGATCTCGCCTTTTGAAGATTTAAAGCACATGGATCAACCAAGATTTAATCTCCACTATTGCTTTATTTTCCTTTTTTTACCTCTTAATCTCCACTGTCCATTGCTCTTTATAAGGAAGCCTCTCCTTCTCATTTGCATAATAAAAAAACACACACATTCTTTAGTTTATTGTTATGCTGCAAGATTGGAGAGCAATTTTGGAGGAGAATTTGAACACTTGAGCTTGGATATTGCAACTTCTCTCTTTTTGTCTTCTTCTCTCATGCATTCATGACAATTCATTTAGATTAATTTTGCATTTGCATTTTAGATTAAACTCATATTTTCTTTCATAGATTAATTTTGCATTCGTATTTCCTTTCATAGAATAATCATACATTGTTATTATATAGATTAATTCCATTATCATATAGACAAAATCATGCATTATCATATAGAATCTCTCATTTTATGGTGTACTTGTAGGGGCACAAACTAGGTCAATCTGAGGGCCTCCATCACACACCTTTGCACTCCATGAATAGAGAGATACGAGTCACCATTTGAGACCTCATTCTTGAGTAATCTTGGATATAATGATTCATAGAAGTGTGACACATTTTTAGCACACAGGTAAGAAGGGCTCTGCATCACCAATATTCCCCTTTTCCCCATAATTAATTAATTGTATTAATTACTTGTGAAATTTTAAATATGGTAATTATTATTAATTTCCTATTTCTAATTTCGTAATTACTAATTTGTGAGAAATATTGAATTTTAAATTCAAACAATCTCTCACATTTCCACATGGGATTATATTCCTAAAATCTAGCTTCCATCCCTGTTTAATAGCTCCACTCCATCTTTTCTCCCTTATCTCTTACACTTTCCTCTTTTGAACTCTTATACTCTCCTAGTTAACTACTCGTCTATTTTCCAAGTTTCTAAATGAGCTTCCACTCATTTTGGAATGTTTCTAAAATGAATTTCAAATCTTTCCATTGACTATGGTGCTTTCTCAATTGCTCTCAAATTACCAATTTGGAGAATTTTCTCTCAAACTCTATAAATTGAGATCATTTCTCTCATTTTTGGCTAACCATCATCTTTCAAATCTTCTCGTCATTATTGTCAATATTAATTCATGCTATAAGTGCATTTTGTCATGGGAGATATATCAATTCAATTTTGAGAAGCAAGAAGGGCATTGGAGCAAGTTGAAGGGAGTTTGTTTTGTTGAATTTATTCAATATTTTATGCTTTCTCCTTCATGGCTTTAATGTTAGGATAGGATATTTTTTTATGCTTTTATGGTTTGATGGTTTCCTCAGCATGCATGTTTTCCCCTTCTTCCTATCTTACAGTAAAAAACCTTGAAAAATCAAAGAAAATATTGATATTATCAACTATATTTTGGGCCCCAAATGGTCCATAAACTAATTACACCACCTAAGTTTCTCTTTTTTGGAGCTATCTTCATTAATGTGTCATATCCTTAAACCATGTCATTAAAACATTGATATTAGAGATCTATATACTTTTAATCCTTACATGAAAGGTCAATTTTTTTGCCAAATAAATGACATTCTAACTATAAGAAAAAGAACTCTTATAGCTCCTCTACTCGATCCCACATTCAAACCTAATGTCTTAGGCCAAATGACCTCCTTATACACATGAATGGCTACAATAAAATTAACATCTATAATTATATATATCCACTTGTGGAGCTTCTACTTTAAATAGTTCTTGCCCACTCTAAATCCATTATTATGCACTATGTGTTGACCCATATAGAATCACTATGATAAAAAAAACAAAGCATTTAAAGGTACTCCACAAATATGTGATGACCCTCTTGACTACATTTTAATTATCTCATCTAGGATTAACCATGAATTGACTAAGGATTCTTATCTCTTGGTAAATGTTAATCTTTGTACAAATGATAGAAGACAAAAGACTCTCAATAGTACTAGCATAAGATAGTTAAGCCATGTTCTCCATCTGACTAGGTGTATATTTACAATACTCTGGAAATATATGTTAGTCATGACAAAATTATAACACTCAATGGTCTAAAAATTAACATGTTGAATCTCTCCAACATAAAGCTCAAATAATTACTTTGACCAACCATGTATTTCTATTTTATCTCTCTCTGGATCTCAAGACTTTAGATGCACTTGGTAACTCCCAGTTCTTTTATATCAAATCATGCTAAAAGATAATACTTCAAGTTATAAATTACATCCTTGTACTATTACTAAAAATAACATATGACCTACATACAAGGTAATAAAAAGAATCAATCATAATTCATTCAATGATGAACATAATGATTGAATTGAGATTTTTAAATATCCTAAGATCAAGATACGTGGTCGAAGGTATTTTACCGACCTCTTTTCAACAACCATAAGGTTTCTTTATATTTTTTGATAAAAATTTAATATTTGTTTGTTCTTCATAAAATTCCCAACTATTTTGATTTGAGATATTTTTAGTTTAGAGAGAAAGGTTTTATCTAAGATAGAGTGATATTTTTTCAATATATATATATATATATATATATA
>MU226477.1:5145736-5159214 GCA_018584345.1 Thuja plicata
CGTGTGCCATAGCCATGGTAAGTTTTCAAAGGAAATTCAAGTGTCACTGTAGTCATAAAGTCTAAAATTGTCATTTTGTTACCATGTAAGGGTTTTGAAGAAAATACAAGACTCAGTAGTTTGTTTGCAAATAATAATCAAAAGTTCAGTAGTTTGTTTACAAATAATACTCAAAAGTGTGTAGCAAACGTGGAAAATCAATCAATCACAAAAAAAACATACCTGTGTTATCCTCTGAGCTTGCAAATTCTATGCAAGAATATTGGTGATGATTTCTACCATATTTTTCTATAGTGTTGCAAATGTTTTTATTGATTTCTGCATCTTATTTGGTTGTGCATGACTTTTGAGGCTCCCGTCATAATCCCAAATTATAAAAATGCATGTCCTCTATGCCGCGATGCCTAAAAGGAAGTACACCCACACCATTTAGACAGGATGCAGATGTAGTTTTTTTGCCAATGTGAGGATTTTATAGGCCACTGGCAAGGAGCAGGGGAGGCATATGCAGAGCGCCACAGACGACCACCGTGGCTTGGGCTTTGATTAATACCTGTCTCTTGGTGACTCTGATTTTTCCCACCGCTCCAATTGCTTTTGTACCCTGGCGACCTGACATCAAAAGCATTAGTATGAAATCCTAACCATACTTTTACCTGAGATGTAAAAGTTTGGGTATGTAGTGCTAATTTAAACGAAAAAACCTAAATTTGTTGTGTAAAACCCTGTAGGCAAAGCAATGGATGACTATGATAGTGCCAGGATCAACAACATTGACTCTCCCCGTCTCGACAATGGCCTGCTCTAGTCCTCAAATCACTAAATAAACAAAAGAGCATACCAAAAAATAAATTTATAAAAGTAAAAAGTTTAAAAGTTTCTGGCCCTTAAAATACACAAATAAATAAAATTATATGTATACAAAACAAATCAAAAGATGTGAGTGCTACAAAAATCTAAACCTGTTGATATAGCCTAAATCAGAAAGGCAGATTCTATGCACCTCTATATGTAGTACACTGGAGCCTAGAATTGTCCCAATGTTGTAGTAGGAGATCTGCACCGCTAAAAACTATGCAAATTCTTTGTTTCCTATATGGTTATGCTAAACAAAAACATGAATGCCGAATACTAAAAGACAAAAGAACATTACCTATAATCTTTCCACCAAATGATACAAAAGAAATTCCCTGATCTAAAACTCTCAGCCACAACTACTGAAACCCTGCAAAACCCCTCAGTATGACAGAGTCACAAACTAATACAAATTCCAATGACAAATAGAACAAACGCCACAACAACTCTGAATGGATTTTTTTTACCTTCCAAGACTACATTCTAGATCTGCCGCCGCATTTCTTGGAATATTCCTCAGAGCCTCTCTGCAGCACAACATTCTAGAAGCATTCCACTTCGCACTCCTCCTGCACTCCCAACTTCTCCAAGTCTCATCCATCGAGGGTTTGAAAGGGGACATTCAACTATTAAATTTCACTTCCCGCGCTGTACTTCCTTGAAAATGCATGTTTTAAATGTCTTAATTTTTAATTTAAGATATTTAAAATACTTTTAATATTTAATTTAAAATAATTAAAATAAAAATTTAAATATTTGAGACAAATGATTAATTTTGTCTTTAATAAATGTCTTAAAGTACCTACTTATGTAGTAGTGACAGGAAAAGGAGATCGTGAGTTCGACTTGGCACTGATCTTTTCGCTTCAGATGGCAGAGAGAAATTGTCAAAATCTATGGTGGGAGAGAAGACGGAGGGAAAGAGTGGCGTAGCGCATATGCTTTTCGTGACACTGGAGAATTCATACTTTCATTTTCCCCCTCCCCACCAAAGAAGAAAGCAAAAGCTGGCGGCATCGATGTTTTCAAGCCACGCCAACATTTGGAATATTTTGAAGTAAATTATGCGTATGATGTAGAAATGTGGAAGGGTAGAAATGTGCAATAGGTATGCGTATGTTGTAGAAATGTGGAAGGGTAGCAGGTTAATTTGTCCGTTTATATTTTTTACATATGTAAATTAGATATTTAAGAAAATTTTAGTGAGAGGACCTAATTTCTCTAAAATAATTTCAAAAATGATCTAAGCTAGGTTAACCCTTTTAAATGTTAGACAAAAGTAGATTTTTTTTTTTTTTCAAGTAGGAAGCATTTTTATGGTCAACAATGTAAGAGAATTGCAAACATCGTTTGTGAGAAATAATACAGTTTACGAAGTTTACGAGAAAGTTTTTGTATCTCCACTACTAAAACATTGACATGGAAATATATGATCAATGTCTAATAGATCAATAAACAGAAGGTAACTATTTAGAAAATAACAATTTGAAAAAATGCATACAATGGGACAACATATGAGGGAAAAAGTACTTGTTATTACTAAAAAAAAACATTGGTGGGAAATAGTAAAAGACATTTACTCTTAATTGAAGTAGATGAAGAGAGTAAAAGTTAATTAAATACATGGATTGTTTTGAACAATTTGAAATTTGTATATTTCAAGTGAGGATGGGCTTTTGGTCAAATTAATTCAAGGAATAAACTTGGAGTGCTTGCAACTAATTTGTATCGGTTGAAGGATTTGTATATGATAATATTTTGTAATATTCTTTCTCTTCTTTTCAGTGAGCAACGTATGTGCATTGGTGCATGTGTGCATATATTTCAAATGCAGAGACAGGATGTATGCGGAGGCTTGCAAGTTCACGAACTCGTGAAATAGATGTGAATGTCAAGCCTTAGTGATCACCATTCCTGATGTTGATTGTTGCTCTTTCAAGTGTAAGCCTTTGTGATTGGTGTATTATTAAGGCCCAATCTATTTTTAGAGGTATTTGACAGTAGATAGTATGGGTAATTGGGGATATAGGAATATTTGTTGGGATATTTTGGTCCCATGCTAGCCTTATGTAGTTTTTAATTTAATATGACAATTTAATATTTTATTTAAATAATGACATGTTGGCAGAATTGTTGAGTTTTAAAAAGGTTTTTTTCTCTATTCTTAATTAGTTTTGAACAAGAATATAGGGTTGTGCCTCGTTTTTAGAATAGTGCATGTGATTATGTTCTCTCTTTTTAGACAAGCCAATTTAACAATTCTCAACTTAGGAGGAATTAAAATATTGCAAGGAAAAATTTTCAAAAAAGAGGGCTCTTTATTTTTTGTAGTAAAAATTTACATTGATATGTGTTGGTGTAATTAAATATTCTTAATTACACTTCACTTAAGCTTAATTTGGATAATGCATTGCACAATAGTTTGTAGATGTTCAACACTTAAGAGTTTTCACCTTTATTAGCACATGGTATAGGAGAAATTCTACTATAAGTGGTGATCTAGTTGTTATCACATTCCACTTTATGTGTGAGATCCACCATTAGAACTCTTATCACATTATCATCCTCACATTGTTACATATGTTTGCACATACCTCACTGCACAATGAAGGATGATCCACCATTAGTGGACATGTGATTCCTCCTAGCATGGGTGATAATTTATCTCTTGCTTATCTCCTAGTTATCATGCCTTGCCTATATAACCCGTCACATCTACATTGTACTCATTTATTATTATTGACCCAGTTAATCATATTGGTTAGAATATGACTTATTATTATCATATTATTTTTCCTTTCTCTTGAGCTATTCATTGAGCTTCTAGATCTTGACATAATACCTTAGGAAAATTCTTACATGGTATCAAAAAAATTGGATACCATTACGTAGCTTATTTGGAGAAATCTTGCTTTGTTCGTTAGATGGCTTGTATTCAAATCCAAGGAGAAACTTTTTGTAAGAGCATTTAGAGCAAGATCTGACCTCACCATTGCATTGAGCAGGCCATTCTAATAAATTTTGAGTATAAATTTACCTATTTTAGGAAAAATTCAAACATACATGACAATTATTTTTACAAATTGGGATGTACAACCCGATTTGTGCAAGGGGTGTGATTTTATTAAAAAACTATTATTATTTCAGAAATTCACTTTTTCTTTTTTCGTAGTATTGCTTTTAGATATTTCTAGCAGAAGATTACATTTTTTTAGATATTTTTAGCAGAAGATTACATTTGGGGTCAAACCCCTATATCTGCGTACATCCTTGTATTTTATCAGTAATATCACAAGGAGGTGGATATCATAAGGCATTGATTCATACACCTTTTGACTGTCAATAATAGAGTTCCCACCAATGTAGTCTCCTCTAGGATGACTTTATCTCTGATATGTGTCTCTTTGTATATAAACAACCTTAACTTCACTGTGCACACAATGTGGGATAATTGGCATCCTGATAGATTGACTCAAAAACTACATAGTTGAATCCTAATAGTAATACCACAATTTGACTTGTTGTGGAAAATATCTCCTGCTTATCAGTTGTTGAGATTAACGAGATTTTTAATGAATGGTCATAAGGCACAACACTTGTTGAAGGTTTTGTTAATGGGTTTGCAAGAAAAGTGGGCTTAACCATGGAGGAAACTTTGTAGTTAAGCACGCTTGAGCTAGAGTAGTATTGGGTTGGATGAACTCCTGGGAATTCTCAGTGCTTCACCTCTATAAGCATCACTTAGATGCAATGAGTGTTGAGTGTTCCACTCATTCTCTCATAAGAGATGTGAGAAAAAATCAATCCCTAATGTCCTTTCTGGCTTACGATTGGACACCTTGTTAACATCAACTATTTCTTGAATAAATAGAGATGTTGTATTAAATAAGGGGTTACTGATTTGTGCAAAGGTCATCTTTTGAGGAATTTCAATATAGTTAATTCATTTCATGGCCTTTTTGGAATACCTTTGTAGTTGATTCATCTAATATTTGTCTCCCCCCTATTTTTTCAAAGTCAATTTGGATTGGTTTTCTTTTGCATTCTTTCACAAATCTTGTTCTTCCAATAATACATGGTTCAATTTCTTTAAAATCTTGTCATAATGTACTTTAAAGTGTGTCGCATTTGCTTATCTTTAAGTGTTTCTTTAATTTATTCTTCAGCTAGGTCTATGATGGTAAGATGAATTTCTTCTGACGAATCTAAATCTAAATCTAAATTTGATGGGTCATTTGGTTCTTTTGCAAATTTAGAATGATGCATTAATTCTAGTTGTGAGGATGGTTCTTGAAGAAAAGAACCTTTACTTGGTTGATTAAACTCAAATGTCATCATTTTTTCTTCTTGAGGTGTTGGTGGAATACTGCCACATCTGGGTTGCATAGGTACAAGAAATGGTTCAAAATGTGGAGGAGGTCCGCATTGTATCATTCCATAACTTGGAGATGTGTTTAAATGGTATGCCATGTTTGAATTAGATCCTTCCATTTGTCTTGAATTATCAAATGTTTGTTAATTGTCTTGGGAGCACAAAAATGCGATGTGTCTTGGGTCATAAAATGTTTGGGGTTCCACACTTGAGTGGTATGTGTCTTTTGGGTCCAAAGCTTGTGTTTTTAAAGGTTCTCCTTGTCTTATATAAAAAGGTAATTTTGTCTCTCCACTTGGGGAAAATATGGGTTGATATGTATCTTACATTGTCTTTTGGAACTTTGACATCTTGTAACATTTGGGATGATGACTATATGCAACTAAAGAGATGCAATATGCACTTTGAAGACTTAGAATAAATGTAATTTTTTTGGATTTTTGAATGAATCTAAAATGATTTATGAAAATGGGACTTTCAAAAAGACTATGATAATGCAAGAAATGAAAACTTAGGGATTATGAAAGCTATATTTTTTTTTGGAATTTTTGAACTTTGGGAAAAATATTAGAAATACAAATCTAAGAGTGGGATCGTAGGAAATTGAATTAGGATCTTGGTTTTAAGGTACCAAAAGGAAAAAATCAAAATGATTAGTGATCAATTCAAATCCCCCATTACAAAGGGTATATATTGACTAAATGGTAAAAGGGATGGAAAGGGATAAAGTTTGAAACAAAATCAAGATCCATTTTTTCAATAACATAAGATAGAACTCTAGGACATGAATTTTTGAGATTTTTGACAAAGTTTACTTAAAATGTTCTATATGAAAAATGAGGGGAAGAAATGCAAGTATGATGAGGAATTTTATATGCTAAGGAATTTTGATATAATTTTCAAAAGGCTAAGTGCAAATGAAATTTATATGTGAAAGGATAATGCGAACCCTAAAATGCAAGGACTAACCTAAAATTGCCACAAAATCTCATCACATGTTTGAAAGTTCATATTTTTCAAGGTTCATGAAAAGGTCCTTAGGAACAATTGGAATATCTTGGAAGGCTTTGGGAAGGATTTTGAATGTTTTTTATTAAGTAAAATGGGTTTTATAGGGTTCCTAAAACCTGAAACAAAATTAAAGTAACGTTAAGCCCAGTCTAAAATGAAACAAAGAAAAAAGATAGAACAAGACAACAAAAGGCCAGAACAAAAAACAGACAGCTTTTACAAAAGCAGATAAAACAGGGTCAGCAGAAAAAATTAGGGACCCTCATGATAATTCCACCATCAGAGTGGCCGCATTGACTTCGAGCAACTCCATGTTTGCTGCTGAATCCTTGAGCGTTTGGAGATCCAGCACCAAGTCCTTGTCCTTAATCTTCTTGGTTCTAGCTCTGGTTCTCTGGCTGGGACCCTGTTGAGTGTTATGTTCAGTCTCCACCTCCATATTGGCTGCCTCCAGCCCATCTAATTTTTCCTCTAGCTTCTCGATGATCGTGTTGGTGTGCTCTTTGGACGCCTTAAGGATATTGTAGCTCTGCTCTGATATATTCTTTAGGGTAGCTTCTACCCTATTCATGTTATCCTCCAACTTTTTCACTCTGCTGCTTATCTCTTGATCCTTAGTATTCCTGTCATTTTTAGCCTTTTCATTGTCTTTAGCCCTTTTTTTAAGATCCTCCACTTCGTGGAATAACTATTTGATGGTTTTGTAATTATCAACCATGCTATTACGGAAAATTTTTATCAAGTCCATCTCAAACTCCCTGGTGTTATCACTAAACACAGCCAAAGAAAGGTGAATAATCTCGTCCAGCTTGATACAACCTCCCTCTCCTTCAATAACCTTCTGGTTTATGATTTATCTGGGAATCCCCATCTTTGCTATTTTTATATTGAATTCTCGCCAACCAATTATCTTCCCATGTTCTGCCATCTAACAAAAGAACTCACTATCCTCCCTTTCATCCTTCCCCGTGTCATGGGGTTGAGAGATCTGAGGGGAATGAGAATTTTGATTAGTATCTTGGTAATAATCCTAGAGCTTCCTTTTCAGATTGTGGTCCAAAATAGGGGAGACACATCGAGTTTTGTCCTCAGGGGCTTTTCGGTCTTCTCTCAATTCCCTCTTCATGTCCTTTTTATTTTTACCCGTTGAAGGTTGTTTTCTCTTTCTTCCTTTGCCACTGGAAATAACCTCCCCATCATTTGTGTCCATATCTTCCTCATTATACTCCTCATTAGAAATAACCATGGTACTCTATTTTTTAGGGGTTACCAATTTATCTTTTATTATGCTTTGCAGACTGACTCTGCGCTTTTTGGAAGATGAACCCAGATTGTTCTTTTTCATTTCATACTCATCATCATCCTCAGAATGCAGATCATCACTATCTTCCATCTTCGAAGAGATGTAGCCCAAACCAGAGGCTTCCATCTTGTCTTTCTGAACAACCTCCTTCCCAAGGATTTGGGCCTTGAAATATTCATAGATTAAAAGCAAAAGGCCTTCATGCAGGGCAGGGTTAGCAATGGCCTTCTCTCTATACCCATTAATATTATCATTTATAGAAGCATACAAATAAAAGGGAATAGACACCTTCATATCATGGAGAAAATGGTTCAAGAGGACAAAATGGTAGGTTATGATTCTGTCAAAACTAGTATTTAGCGTAATGTAGTAGATAATGGCTCTTAACATGAACCTCAACAATCTCTTCAGCCCTTCAGGAAGGTAGTGGGTGCCGACCTTGGTTATCTCTTTCTTTTCCTCCTCATTTCTGACAAAGTCACTAATCGTTGAATCTAAAAAATTTCGATCTCTGTAGAATTTATTTCCAATAATAGGGATCCCCGTGGCCACTGAGATAACCTCCTCTATCACCGTAAACTTTCTTCCCTCAATCTCAATACTTCCTTCATTCAAGTTTTTGATGAACAATTTTGTCACAGTCAGCTTCCCACCGTGAATCCTCTCAATGAAGGTGGAATGCCGCCACTTTGAAGGTAGTTCCAAATCTTGGTCCCCCGCCTCCATTTTTTACAATATTTAGTAGGCTCCCTCATATGCCTTTCCCCTCCCATCGCAAGAAATGCAGATAGATAGGAAGCAACATAGAAGCACAGACAAAATTTCTCTAAAATGTTCCAGATAGTTATGTTTCTTTGCCTTGAACGGTAAGTTTTGCTGAAGCGTCTGGGTACCCAATAAGTGTGCGGGTGTGATTTGTAATGATTTCCTTTCCAGTCTATCTCATAATTTTCATTAATGGAAAATCCATTTCCATTCAAAGCGTTAACAATCATGATTAATATTAATAAAACCCTCCTTCCCATGGATTCGGTCATAAGCAACAAAATCCAACGCTTCATGTGGGAGGTCTCCTCCGTTATGCCAGTGAGTCTTCCTTTCACTTCTCACTACCTAGTTGGAAAACTAGTTAGCAACTTGGTTGCCTTCTCTAAACACATGGTATAAATGGACCTTAACAAAGGTGTTCAAAACATATCGGGTTTCCTCAACCATATTAGCAATAGTCCACGACGGTGGATTTTTCAAGTTAAGACAATTTATTATGTTGCGCGTGAATCCCCTTCTAACCAAAGATTTTTGATTCCCAAGTCATGAGCTAATTTAGTCACTTGGAGGGAAGCATTCACTTCCACATAGTGATTGGTTTGTGTGCCCAATGGGAGGCTGACAACAGCAATGCCCTGGCTGAAGCAATTTCAAATTATGCCACCACTTCCCGCCTTTCTAGGATTACCCTTGGCCGATCCGTCGAAGTTGGCTTTGGCCTATCCTTTCGAAGGATAGTGTCAGGTACAGTGCCATCATTTATCTATGGTCTTCAAGGGATTAGCAACATCATCTACACCTACAAAAGGATTAGTATTCCCACAAGTAACTAAATTTTCCAAGAGAGCATGGTGTATCTTTTCGAATAAAATTTTGGGAATGACGCTACAGTCCCTAAAAATATGGTTATTGCGCTCTATCCAAATGCCCCAAAAGAAGTGAGGAAGCACCCATGACCACAATTTGTGAAAGGTAGTGTTTTTGAAGGGAAATGTCCAATGGGTGAAGAGGTCCTTAATAGAGGAAGGGAAGCACCAATGCAAGCCAAAAAGTGACAAGAAAAACTACCAGACAGACCTAGCAAAGGTACAATGGATGAAGATGTGGTCCACAGACTCAGCTTTGACCTAACACATAACATACCTATTGGGGATAGGAATATCATGATTGATAAGGTTATCAACAGTGAGAATGTAGTTTTGAAGTAAAAGCCAGTAAAAAACATTGATTTTAGGGATAAGGCCAAGTAGCCAGGCTTTCGACCAGAAAGGAGTAGCCTCCAGATGCAGCTAAATAGAGTAGGTTGAGGAAACAATGAAAGAGCCATTAGGGGATGCTTCCCATATCAAATCATCCTGATTCTGAGAGAGGGAGATAGCATTGAGAGAAGTGAGTAACGGAGAAAGCTCCTGGGAAACAGAGGGAAGATCCACCCAAGAATTACCCAATCTGTAATTACAAACTCTATCCTCGAATCGTAAGATGCATTTCTCCTTCCAAGAATTAAAGCAATCCATATCTTTCAGGGCCCATTAGGGGATGCTTCCCATATCAAAACATCTTGATTCTAAGAGAGGGAGATAGCATTGAGAGAATTGAGTAACGGAGAAAGCTCCTGGGAAACAGAGGGTAGATCCACCCAAGAATTATCCAATCTGTAATTACAAACTCTGTCCCCGAGCTGTAAGATGCATTTCTCCTTCCAAGAATTAAAGAAATCCATATCTTTCAGGGGCCCTGACAAAATCTAAAGATCTTGAATGTTTTGAAGTGCTTTTCTAATGCAATTTATTTGTCACACATGCAAGACACTTCAAAAAAAGATGGTAATTTTAATCTAAGTGCAAAAACACATCACACCTTAAGCTTGAAGGGCAATACTTGTTGAATCCCTACTTTGATTAATCTAGTTGTGCTTATTCAAAGTGGATAGACTAGAAGTTTGGTACCACTGGCTCCCCTCCACGACACTCACTTCTCAGGCATACAAAACTTTGAATTCCAAGGGTCATTACCTCCCAAGGAATTTTATATCTCTACTAAGAACCACAAGAGTGTGGGGCATCTTAGTTGTTCTCTGACCTTCCATGCCAGCATGTAGAAGGATTTTGCCCACTATAAAAAAAGTTTCTATTACAAGACATCTAGTTTAGTGGGTGGTGTGATAAAATCCCACAGGAGGTCTCCTAGCCTTGAGAACCAAGGTTTTATGTACCTAAAATGGTACTAGTGGAGAGGTATCACCCAACACATTGTTGATTGAACTTTTGGTCACATTCACACATTTATATAGAAGTTTAAATGGAGACCTAGCTTGGACATGTTATCACTTGGGTCGTTCCCTCTCACTCAACCTTATGGGCTTCTCGATAGGAAGGTCCTCTAAAAATGAAAGAATGGATTTCTCTTGCACCCATGCTCCACAAAGGAAAGGGGAGGGGACACATTCATTCAAAAAAATTGAGATTAACAATCTAAAAGACACTTCAAACAAAATGATTCATTTTAAAGCATCAAATTGAAATGTTTTGTAACTACTAAAAATAAACACAAAGAGTTTGAAAAACACACAAGGTCTTCATCAAATGTCTTGCATGAAATTTTTTAGTAGTTTTGCATGAAATCTTCACCAAACGAGTACCAAAGTGTTGCACAGAATCATCAGTAACACCCAAATCTCTATCCTAACAATAGAAACAAAGATTGATTTGTATAAACAAAGGGTTGAATGAAAATTAAAGCAAGATTGACCAAATGCATAGAAAAAATTACCAACTATGCAGGAATAATGACCAGTTGCATAGTTCAAAGGCCCAACTACATAGAAACCCTAGCCAACTACGTAGAAACAATGACCAACTATGCATGACATAAACACAGATTATAAACACTCAAAAACTTACAAAAATAGCCAATTTTAGACAAATTTTAGCTAATAGGAGGGTGTGTTAGTAATAACTGAGAGGGGGGGTGAATTAGTGGCCTCAAAATTAATCCTTAAATCAACCCTTTAAAACTTATTACCACTTTTAAGCCTCTAGTTATATTCAGTCCTACAAGATGAATGCCTTGTAATACTTATATCAAATTACTACCTGTCGAAATGCTTTGTAAAACCTTCTTCTGTATGTTTACCTATAAGTACTCTTTCTATTTACCGAAACACAGTAAATAACTAGTGTATACCGATCAATCTAGATATACTTAAGTGAAATGCAAAACAATAAATTAATGATTCATAGACACATTAAAACATGGATTTTTAACATGGAAACCCTCTTAAGGGAAAAAACCACTGGGACCGATACCCCAAATTTTCACTCTTCTGAAGTGAGCTCGGTTAAGAGCCAACCCTGTTAAATGTTACAAACACACTGTTAGGTGTGACCTTGTTAGAGGATTTAAAGAGATAGTTTGTCACTTAGTATCTGGCATCTAATGCTACCATCCTTGGTCAAACACTCACTTGGCCTGTCAATAGGTATTAGGCATATCCAATGCTACTTTCTATGATCAAAATTTTTGATACTCCTTGGGATGTATCTCAATTACAAAAGACTTTTAGGTCCTGCTCGATTAAGAGATTTGATGCTTCAATGGTTAAATTGAAATATTAAATTGATCTGTTCACATATACAACTTGAATTCAAGATTTTCAGATCTATTTTAAGTGCATTACCTTTCTAATCAATGTTATCAATTCAATACCTTTGCTCCACACTGTTATGCTATGTGATGTTGTATCATTGTTTGTCAGTGTCTGCAGAGTTTAGCTCTTTCCTCATCTTGATTGATCAGGTCTGAATGAAGACTTTCTTCTCCTTCAGAATCTCTTCAGCATCTATTCTCTTGTCACTCCCCTTATTCATAATGAATAAGCTTGTATCTTATATAGACATGATTTCACTGTTTCTTGGCTTTCTTGATCTTGGTGTGATCCATAATTCTCGCCAATAAGATTTAAATAAAAACTCTAGTTTTATCTTGTAGAGATCTTCTTGAAAACTGGACAAAGAAGCTTTAAATCCTTTACTTATCTCTGGATTTATCTTGTCGATTAAAACAATGATAAGTATCAGTTAAGTCTATTTTTAGATCTTGAAAACTAAGTATTTTTTCATTTCTGAACTCTTTGTTCTATCGGTCAATACTTCAGTTAGTCATCGGTGATAACTGACTATTCCATTGGTGTGACTTTAGTTGAATTTAGGATCTCTGTCCGTCGGGCAACACTGTAATTCTATCTGTTGAGTTACACTATTCTTTGCTCATCGGGCAGCACTGTGACTTTCACTCATCGGGTAACACTGTGACTTTATTATTTTACACTGTCTGTCGGTGTGCACTTTGTCGTTGTATACAGTCACTTTTGTGAATACTTGACTTATGTGCATCACTGATAGCATATCCTTTGATTCATCAGTTCTTTGAAGTATTTAGCAATATGTTCATGACCATACTAATTATATCAATTTAACATCAATGACAATACAATACATTAACTGATTTAATGTCTTTGTATAAACTTTCTTATGTCTTTGTGATCATCAAATTAACATCTTCAAACATTCAATCAGTTGTAGTTCATCAATCTCTCCCTTTGGAATTTATGGCAACACACTACATTATCACACTATATAATTACTAATACAATATGAAACATAACAGTTTAAGTTCATCAAACTATAAATCTTATGTACTATATAACCGATACAAATATCTGGTCATCGGTAAGCTTATATAGCTTAGATTTGATTCTTACATCTTTCTCTCTGTCTTCAATACCTTCACTGGATAGATGTAGAATCTTTCTTCCTCTGATGTGATGTGTTCTTTTCATGTGTCTAACTCTCTCCCTTTCACTGCTCTCTTTTCTTTTGATGTCTCTGTTAGAATGAATTTAGAATAACTGAGAGGGGAGGGGTGAATCAGTTATCCTCAGATCTAGATATAGTAAACAAAAACTTTATGTACTTCAGATCTACTCGGCAGCAGTAGCATAAATCAATAACTTTAATCATGCAGTTTTACTGTCAATTGAAATTAGCTTGTAGTAACATAACAGTAAAGCAAACCATAAGCATTCACACAAGTTGACACAAGTATTTAATGTGGAAACCCAATATGGGAAAAACCACCAGTAACATGCTACCAAGTTTTCACTCTTCT
>MU226477.1:5165010-5182148 GCA_018584345.1 Thuja plicata
TTTTCGCTCCAAGTACCTTCAAACTATTTTCAGGAGACCAAAGCTCTGATACCAATTGTTAGAATGAATTTAGAATAACTGAGAGGGGAGGGGTGAATCAGTTATCCTCAGGTCTAGATGTAGTAAACAAAAACTTTATGTACTTTAGATCTACTCGACAGCAATAGCATAAATCAATAACTTTAATCATGCATTTTTACAGTCAATTGAAATTAGCTTGTAGTAACATAACAGTTAAGAAAAACATAAGCATTCACACAAGTTAACACAAGTATTTAACCTGGAAACCCAATATGGGAAAAACCACCAGTAACATGCTACCAAGTTTTCACTCTTCTGAAGTGATGCCCTGTGAGGAGCCAACCCTATTAAAGGTTACAATTACACACTGCTAGGTGTGACCTGGTTAAAGGATTTAATCACCCTGTCGGGAGTGGCCTTGTTAGAGGACTTAGAAAATTCTAATCTGAATGTCACCTTGTTAGAGGATTTATACAAATCGCTGTTAAGTCAACCTTATGAAAGGATTTAACTGATACAGTGGTAAGAAAGTAATCAGCAGTTTGTGATCTAGTACATACAACTTACTTTGCAATTTAGATCCAATTACAGCTTTGATGTTAACTTACTGGATAGCCTGCATTGTCATTTCAATCTTTTGATCTTCTTGGAAATCCGTCAAGCAATCACACATGCAACATTCTGCCTCTACCTTTTGCCTTCTCTGCTAGATCATGCCAAACAATAAATCAACTATGAAAACCTTTTGCATACACATACATTCATCCACACTTGCACACACACTAAATAAGCCCCTAAGGTTATCATATACCTCTCTGTCTAGGTCAGATATATCTTTCTGCTTAAACAAGATCATAGATCTTAGGTTAGGTCAGATCCAACGGATCATTCCATATTTGTATTACATTTGCTTCTCCAAAGTAGTCTCTAATTAAATCTTGAAACCATGCATTAATTATTGTTACCCATACATTAAATGACATGGAGAAATCTTTAATTAACATTTCATATCCCAATAAAATCAACTAAGTTGGCCAGAGATCTCAAATCTCATCAATAATCAAACTTCTGTAAGTCGGCCTTCATCACTGTTTCCACTCGGCAATTGCAATGGTGCTCGGCATTGAGAAACTTTTTTCTTGTCACGAGCAACTTTACTCGGCACAAGAAACTTTGCTCATCATAAGCAACTTTACTCAGCACAAGCCAAACTTGCTCGGCACAGAACAGACAGAAAACTGTCTTTTAAAGATAAGCAGCAAATTACTTTGCCAGAGTGCCAACTAATCAAGTACCCTTTGAATTTCCTTAACTCAACCATTCACTTGGTCTTCTTGTTAAATCTTCTTCATCAATAATAGATATGGTACTTAAAATAGATAGCAATAGTCTCACCAATTAAGGTTTGACATCAATGACAAAATAATGATTGCTTGCAATGTCACTTTCCAACAGTCTCTTGTCAGCAATTTTCTCCCTTTGTATGTACTCTCCCTTTCTGGTTACATCTCTCCCTTTGGATAATGTGATGGATATAATCTCTCCTTAAGGGATATAATCTCTCCCTGAGGTTATAATGGATATAATCTCTCCCTTTGACAGCAACACCGAACAAATATTTTGACAGTAATGTCAAACAAATCCTTTCTATCCATAATATACTGCTTGAATTTCCCAATCCATCAGCAATACAATAACTCTGGTGCTCGGAGTAGATAAATACCTTGTTGTGTATAGATGTATCTTTGAATTCCATCTCTTTTATTGCATCAACATGAATGATATTCTGATAATATGTAGGCTGATGTAGCCTTCTAGTCAGTTTACTGAGCAGGAGACAAGGATCTAACCCCTAGTCTTTTTCTCAAGTACTTGAATGCATCCTTGGGTAGTGGCTTGGTGAAGATATCAGCTAATTATTCCTTCGATTGAACATACTCAAGTATCACCTCCTTTTCTTGAACTTGTTCTCTCAAATAATGATACTTGATAGAAATATACTTTGTCTTAGCATGCATGACTGGATTCTTGGAAATATTTATTGCACTGGTACTATCACAATAGATTATTACTAGTTCAAGATTTTTCATATGCATACCTTCCAATAACTATTTGATCCATACAATATTTGAGTAGTTTGCAGCAGCATCTACATACTCTACTTCTACAGTAGACTGAGAGATGCATCCTTGCTTCTTGCTAATCCATGTGACTAATTTGTCACCCATAAAGAATGCTCCTCCAGTTGTGCTCTTTTGGTCATTGATATTTCCAGCCCAATCAACGTCGGTAAAGATCTTAAGTTCAAATTTTCCTTCTTTTCTATACCATAAGCCTTATTCCTCAGTATTCTTCAGATATCTTAGGATTCTTTTCACAACAGTCATATGTGATTCCATGGGATTAGCAAAAAATCTTGCAACTATTCCTACTGCATGTGCAATATCTAGTCTAGTATGTACAACATACATGAGGTTTCCAATCATAGATCTGTACAATGACTGATTTACTTCTGATGACTTGTCCTCATTTGTCAGCTTACATCCAGTTGCCATCGGTGTTCCAACTAGCTTGGAATCTTCCATCTTGAATATTTTCAGTACTTCCTTGATGTATTTGGATTGTGTAATGAAAATATCTTCATCTTGTTGCATGATCTGTATACCAAGAAAGAACTTGACCTCTCCAAACATAGACATCTCAAACTCTTTTCTCATTTCATTTGCAAATGATTTGCATAGCATATTATTGCCTCCAAATATGATGTCATCAACAAATATCTCAGCAATCAAAATGTTAGCATCAATATCTTCCTTCAAATAAATATTATTGTTTTCACTAGTTCTTACAAATCCAATACTTATGAGATAGGAATGAAGTCTTTCATACCAGGCTCGGGGTGCTTTTTTCAATCCATATAAGGCTTTGTGTATTCTACATACCATGTCCTCTTGTCTGGATCAACAAACCCTTCTGGTTTCTCAATGTATACCTCTTCCTCAAGTATTCCATTTTGGAATGTAGACTTGACATCTATTTGGTATACCTTGAATCCTTTACATGTAGCATAAGAAAGTAATATTCTAACTCCTTCTAGCCTAGAAATGGATGCAAAGGTCTCTCCATAGTCAATCCCTTCTTCTTGTGCATAGTCAATCCCTTCTTCTTGTGCATACCCCTTGCATACTAGTCTTGCTTTGTTTTTGGTGACTTCTCCATTCTCATTCAGTTTATTCCTAAATATCCATTTTGTACCGATGACATTTTTGTCATCTGGTCTCGGTACAAGTGTCCATGTCTTGTTTTTTTTCTATCTGCTCAATTTCCTCATTCATAGCACTAATCCATTCATCATTATCAAGTGCAACATTGACAGATTTTGGCTCAAAATCACAAATAAGACATCTTGTGTTTAGAGGCTTACTTCTGGTTCTCATACCAGCCTTCTTGTCTCC
Organism: Thuja plicata; assembly: GCA_018584345.1. Lineage (NCBI taxonomy): Eukaryota > Viridiplantae > Streptophyta > Pinopsida > Cupressales > Cupressaceae > Thuja > Thuja plicata. The sequence goes on from MU226477.1 coordinate 5,168,487, forward strand.
TGTGATATGGTTCTATGGATGGTTCCTTCTGACATATTTGGCAAGTATAGTTTCAATTCTTTGTCTATCATCTTGATCATCATTATGTCCTTCATTCTGATCTCCATCGCTCGGTACATCATCTTGAGAAATATCTTGATTGTCGGTATCTGCAGCTTGATGCTCGGGTGCAATAATCTATTTCTCAAGAGCTATACATTGTTTCTCAGGTAGGGTGTCAGGTTCTTCATTGTAGACAAACTTGTTGTAGTCCTCTGGTTCTTTTGTGCTTTCCTTTTTATTTTTCTCTACAAATTCATCTATCTTTACATTTTCACTTTCAACAATTTTTTTAGAGGCTTTATTAAGATATTTATAAGCCTTACTCTTGGTGGAATACCCTAGAAAGATTCCTTCATCACTTTTGGAGTCAAGCTTTCCATTTCTATCATCTTTTAAGATAAAACATTGACTACCAAAATTTTTGAAGTAACTTACATTGGGTGTGTAACCATACCATAGCTCATAAGGTGTCTTCTTGGTGTCTTTCTTCAATTGTACTCTATTCAATTTGTAAACAACAGTGTCCTTGCACAATCAACAGTGTGCCTTTCTATATCATTAGTGTCCTTGCACAATCAACAATGGATCTGTTCCTTCTTTCAGCAATTCCATTTTGTTGTGGTGTTCTCGGTGCAGAGACCTATCTTTTGATTCCATGCTCATTACAAAAGTTAGTGAATTCATCTCAAATAAATTCCCCTCCTCTATCTAATCTTAAGCATTTCAATTATTTACCTCTTTGTTTTTCTACCATTGTTTTGTACCATTTAAACATCTTGAATGCTTCAAATTTATCTTTTAGAAACATTACTGTCATCATCCTAGAGGAATCATCAACAAAGAGAATAAAATATCTATCACCATAATAACTCTTTGTCCTCATGGGTCCACATAGATCAGTATGGAATAATTCTAGAATGGCATTAGATGTATGGGTTTTGCTTTTGAAACTAGACTTTGTCATCTTACATTTTTGACAGTTTTTGCACATGATATTGTCTGGCTTAATCATCGTCGATAAGACTTACATTTCTTTGTCAGCTTATCTTTATCATGTTGTCAAAGTTTACATGACACAATATTTTATTCCATAACCATATGTCTTCATTTCTAGCCATTAAGCAAGTGGCGTCAGTATCATTCAGATAGAATAAGTTACCTTTTGTCTGCTCACTGGTACCAATCAGACTTCCTAATTTATTGAAGATCTTTGCCTTCTTATTCAGCATCTTCAAATTCACCATCAGAGAGTGAGGAAGCAAGATCTATCATCATGCAGTTGTGCTCATGCTTCTCTCTCATTTGTTCAACTGTGGGTGCTCCTATGGGCAACACATATTCAGTATATAAGTATTGAGTAACATCATTTCCAATACCTGATAAGTGGAGTCTTATTCTACTTTGCCATGAAGCAAAGTTGTCCTTGTTAAACTTGGGCACATCTCGTCTGTTCATCTTGTGATCTTTAGCTTGACCTGTTAAACTCCCTTTATAAGAACACACGCTTTGATACCAATTGTTAGTAATAATAGAGAGGGGGGGTGAATCAGTGGCCTCAAAATTAATCCTTAAATCAACCCTTTAAAACTTATTACCATTTTTAAGCCTCTAGTTATATTCAGTCCTATAAGATGAATGTCTTGTAATACTTATATCAAATTACTACTTGTTGGAATGCTTTGTAAAACCTTTTTTTGTATGTTTAACGATAAAAAATCTTTCTTTTTATCGAAACACAGTAAATAACTAGTGTATACCGATCAATCCAGATTTACTTAAGTGAAATGAAAAACAATAAAGTAATGACTCATAGACACATTAACACATGGATTTTTAATGTGGAAACCCTGTTAAGGGAAAAAACCACTGGGACCGGTACCCCAAATTTTTACTCTTCTGAAGTGAGCTTGGTTAAGAGCCAACACTGTTAAAGGTTACAAACACACTATTAGGTGTCACCTTGTTAGAGGATTTAAATAGATAGTTTGTCACTTAGTATCTGGCATCTAATGTTACCATCCTTGATCAAACACTCACTTGGCATGTCAATAGGTATCGAGCATATCCAATGCTACTTTCTATGATCAAACTTTTTGATACTCCTTGGGATATATCTCAATTACAAAAGACTTTTAAATCCTGCTCGGTTAAGAGACTTGATGCTTCAATGGTTAAATTGAAACAGTAAATTGATCTGTTCACATATACAACTTGAATTGCAGATTTTCAGATCTATCTTAAGTTCATTACCTCTCTGATCAATGTTATCAATTCAATACCTTTGCTCCACACTGTTCTTCTCTATGATGTTGTATCACTTTTTGTTAGTGTTTGCAGAATTTAGCTCTTTCCTCAGCTTCATTGATCAGGTCTGAATGAATACTTTCTTCTCCTTCAGAATCTCTTTAGCATCTATTCTCTTGTCACTCCCCCTATTCATAATGAATAAGCTTGTCTCTTATATAGACATGATTTCACTGTTTCTTGGCTTTCTTTATCTTGGCGTGATCCATAATTATCGCCAATAAGATTTAAATAAAAACTCCAGTTTTATCTCATAGAGATCTTCTTGAAAACTAGACAAAGCAGCTTTAAATCCTTTACTTATCTTCGGCTTTATCTTGTCGATTAAAACAATGATAAGTATCAGTTAAGTCTATTTTTAGATCTTGACAACTAAGCATTTTTTCATTTCTAAAATCTTTGTTCTGTCGGTCAATACTTTAGTTAGTCATCGGTGATAACTGACTGTTCCGTCAGTGTGACTTCAGTTGACTTTGGGATCTTCATCCGTCAGGTGACACTATAATTTTGACTATCGTAAGTTACACTGTGCTTTTCTCATCGAGCAACACTGTGAATTTCACTCGTCAGTAATGCTGTGCATTTTCTTGTCGGGTAACACTCTAACTTTTCTCTTTTACTCTGTCCTTTAGTGTGCACTTTGTCAGTGTATACAGTCACTTTTGTGAATACTTGAATTATATGCTTTACTGATAGCATAGCCTTTGATTCATCGATTCTTTGAAGTCTTTAGAAATATGTTCATGACCATAAAAATTATATCAAATTGACATCAATGACAATACAATACATTAACTGATTTAATGTCTTTGCATAAAATTTCTTATGTCTCTGTGATCAACAACTTAACATCTTCAAACATTCAATCAATTATAGTTCATCAAGGTGAACCCACAATAGTGGGTTACAATTTTTTGGAGGAAGCAATTCCTCCTAAAATTTGCAAAGTAGGCAGATTAAGAAAGTACTTTTGATAAAAATTAATTTCTATCAAAAGTCCTTGATTATAGAAATTCCACTAAATTACTTTCGATAGAAAGTACTTTCGATCGAAACTACTTTCTATCGAAAGTCTCTGATTAGAGACCATTTGCAGAGGCAGACACAAATTTTAAGTTTTCATGGCTTCAGGGCTCAAGCGCAGGGCTCAAATGGAAGAATAAGGAGACGTCCTTTTGCATCGCATAAGTACTCTGAATGAGATTTCTAACGAATATATATTTGACAATTTTTGAATTAATTAGGCCTATGTTTTTTGACGTGCATCGAATTTAGGTTTTTTATGCAATATAAACCTCCAAGTTTGACGTTCAATGAAAAATTGTAGAAAAGAGAAAAAAACTAAAAAATAACAGTGCCCTTCGTCTTCGATTCTACTTTCTTTCAAAAAAATTGAATTTCAATAAATACACAACAAGTTATAAGCTATGCAGTCAAGGTATGTCAAAATTACAGTTTACTTGACTTTAAACGTTCATAAAATATGCAATAATCATGATAATGTCGTCAAACCAATTTCATGCCCTTCATATGGATGTTACAAAACCAAATTCAAAATAAGTGCATTGATATCTATTTTAGTTCAAAAAATTTATGCTCTATGAAGTCAATTTAGCTTTTTGAAAATGACGTTTTCACCAACATAGCAGTTTTCGTGGGAGAAAAAAAACCATTCAAATCAATTCAAAAAAAAAAAGAAAAAAATATATTTAGAATCTAGATAGAAAATCCTAAGAGACTCTAGTTTACTTCATCTTCCGATTTCAAACGGTTTAACGAAAATATGCATCCGAATCTGAAAGTTTCTTTCAAAATGTAGACTTCACTGTCCATTTAGGCAAAAAAGTGTAAACCACTATTGTGGGATCACCCAGGAATGTACATTGCATTCATCACGGTTTATTAAGCCATTACTTAGGTTGATTTGAAAGGGTTTTAATCAATTTTAACCCCTAATTAAGCTAAGTGTAGAATTTGAAATGATTTTGAAAGTACTCTAACTAGGTTAATTTGATTTGAACCCTAAACTATATGAATGTTCATGTTAAGCATCCAAATCAAATGTGAAGTTTCTTTTTAAGTGCCCAAGTCAAAATCTAATGTTCATTTTAAGTGGATTTTCCAAATTATGGTTCATTTTAACCCTATAGAGAAATTGAAATAAAATTAGGAAGCATACAGTTAAGAAACTATTCCCTAAACCCTAACATCACAACACACATCCTAATTGCACAATTCCCATGACCAACTATGTAGAACTTATGCCCAACTACGCAAGACTAAGCCCCTACTATACAGGAACTCTAACCAATTATGCAGGTATCCTAACCAAGTGTACATAACATAGATCTAAGTGTACAGATCTTCACCAGAACTTGCAAAATACAAAAACCAGTTAGATAAGCATGTTCACGTCGGGTTCACCAAATGTAATACATGAAAAATGAGGAGAAATGTATACTAAGGTAACCATCAAACCTAAAAAAAAGCATGCAAAAACAATCATATCCTAACACTAGAGAAATTGAGACAAAGTGCATAAAATGAAAGCAAATAAACTCAAAACACTCCCTCAATTGTACTCCAATGCCCTTTCTTGATTCTAAATTTTAATTGATGTAGCTCCCATGACAAGAACGCTCAAAATGAAATAAAATGGACAAAATGATGAGAATATTCATTTTTCATGTGCTCTCTTATTGCTCATCCTGATGATGGATCACGGAGTGTGATTCGAAACGTTGATGCTAAAAATTCATAACACAATCAAATCCAGAAATTGTTAACTGTTACTTTCATGGATTGTGGAAATATTTTCTCTTTAATATTCAAAAGATTATGGTTGCTAAAAGATTGAGAGAAAATGGACTCAATTTATAGAATTTGCAAGAGAAATTGCAAATTTAGCAATTAAGTGTGCAAAAGGGAAATTGTGATAAACTATGACAATTGACAAATTTGAAAGAGGAAATTTCTCATAATTAAAGACAATTTATGATAATTTTGATGCACAATTAGAAATTAGTGATTGAACAAAAGGAAACATTGTCATAAACTATGACAATTTATGAGAAATGGGAAAAAATAGAATTGTCATAAACTATGACAATTATGACAAAAGGAAAAAAGGGAAGGTGTAAGAAGTGGAGGCTAATTAATAGGAGGTGGAGGCTAGAAAAGGGGGAAGGAGTGGATAATTGATTTTTTAAATTAATTCCACTCATGTTAGTAAATTGGAGAATTAGGAAATAGGAAAAAATACAAACTAGAAATGGTAAATTAATAATAATTCTCATATTTAAAATTAGACAATTAATTAATTGTGGGAAAAGGGGGAACATTAGGATAAATAAAGTTTATTTATTTATCATAGGTTAGGACTTAGGAATGGTGGATAAATCACTGATTATTTACTCTTATAGAAGATGGAATAATTGATTGACAAGATTAAAATGATTGATGATGAAAAATGACATGATTGGACATGATCAAAAGATCGAATTGATTAGAAAATGATGTAAATTAGGGACAAAAATCGGTGATGATGACATGGAAAAATGACACAATATCAGTGAACAATAAAAATCAAACACATAATATAGAAGACATGTTAAAAAAGGAGGCTATAGGTTTGAACCATTTTTTAGTGACTACAACATCATGGGATCTTAGATTTACTTTTAGTAACTTAAAAATTTAATAGTTGAATATATTCAAATTACTTTAAGGCTAACTAGTTTTTTCAATGCATTCTTTTTTACCTCACAAACATTTGAATTATTTCAAAGTCCATAAACACCTTTATTTTGGTCCTCCACAAACACCCTTATGCATTGCTTATTTACTTCTCACAAATCCGTATTCTATTTTTTTTTGTATTGATAATAAGTTGATCAAAAAGAAGTTACACCATATAGTGCCAAAGTGTCAAAAAGAGTCACAACCTCATCCAGACGGAATCACAGGAAGTACATGTGGAGCAGATAAATACATATTCAAAACATCAAAAAGCAAGTTAAAATCCAGCACTTAATGAAGAATATCATAATAGGTGTTGGTCCAGGCAGTCCACCCCTGGAGGCCTTCCATCTAGACGATGTTCTTCTTAGCTTGGATTTGAGATAGCATGAAAATCTGATCATCTATGGCATTTTTGTTCTTCTTGACCTCCTCGTGGAGTTTCTTGATGGTTTCATCAAAAACAACAATATTGTCCATGTGTCTTCTCTACTCATACCTGTCTTTCATCTCGAACACGAACGTGGTGGAGTGCCCCATCTGCAGGAACCGTTTCATCTTATCCCTCCCAAGCATCATGTGAATGGATACATGCAAAGAGATTTTAGAAAAAGTGAGTTTACGATAAAACTCAGTAAGGACCCTGGGATTTTCTTGAAATTTTTCTTCATTCCTGCATTTCCAAATCTGCCAAAGGATGTTAGAAGACAAAATATTCCAAAACAAATTAATATCCTTGTTTAAGCCATTGACATGTCCATTAATAATTTCAAAGATATTAAGCTATTTAGGATAAGTAATACCAAACATGAGCCAAATTCCTTTGGCAAAAGTATAGTCGAAGAGGATATGTCTGCCGAATTCAGGCAGCTTGCAGAATCTACAAATTTCAGTGCATGATTGGTCTTTCCTTATAGGAATCCTGTCAAGGAGAGTAAGCCATTTGAAGCAGGTAATCTTAGGGTCAATGATAGATCTCCAAAGTTTTTCAAAGTATTTTTTCCGAGTGTTAGCATCCATATCAATATACCACATTTTATTGACATGGGTGATGATAACATCATTATGATTCAAGATTTTGTAGATGTTCTTGGCTTTAAGTTTAGTAACAATGGTACCATCAGGCTATTTAATATTCTTAAAATCTGTGGGAGTCAGTGTGACAGGTGGTGGGAAGATCCTTACAAGCTTTAGCAACCATATTGTAAGTTTTCTTTTGAGAAAGAGGGATGTTGTATCTATTATTGAGAACCTCCCAACTTATAAGTCTGTCTTGTTCAAACAGGCTTATAAATTGTGAGATACCGAAACTATTCCATGCTCTAGCAAAGCAACCTTGAGAGAGTGCAAGCGGTTTTCCAGAGATGTGAAGAATCCACCAAATGGATCTTTCGCCAAATAGAAGGTTATTATCATGGAATTTCTTATTAGAGATAAGATGTTTAACATGGGACCAGGCCTTCCATATAGTTTTAAAGACTGCAGATCCTTGGACCGAAATAGGGAAGTCTCCAACAAGGAGGTCACAAAGGGGCAAGTTTTTCCAAGATTTAGTTTTTTTGGGGAAGCCTCTTTCAATATTACCTCTAATAATAACCTTCCATGGTTCATAGCCATCTAAAGAGCAAAAAATCCATTTAGAAGCCAAGGCAATCCCTTGAGTTTTAATATCTTTAAGACCAAGCCATCCAAGAAGTTTTTCAGTGTGGCACCAATCCCATTTAACAACATGGAACTTTTTGGTCCCTTTAACATCCGACCAAAGAAAGTTTCTAATAGTCTTTTGAATTTCCAGAATTTGATAGTTATTAAACATCCATGCTAAGGAGTAGTAGATATTGTAAGAGGAGAGAATCTTCTGACAAACCTGAATTCTGCCAGCCAAAGAGAGAGACTTATTGTGCCAAGTACCAAGCTTTTTGGTGATTTTTACCTTGACCCAACTCCACATCTCCTTGGTGGAAGGTTCCACAAAGAAATGGATATCGAGGTATTTAACAATCTAATGAGGCCCACCACATTGAAAGGTGTACTTGTCAAACCAATCCGGGGGCTGATCTTTCCATCAAAGGCATATAGATTTAGATTGGGATAGCCTAGCATCTGAGATGGTGCAAAAAGAGCTAAGCTTGTCATGCAAAGCACAAAAGTTCTTATCAAAGATTTCAAAAAATATAGCAGTATCATCAGCAAACTAAGAGTTAATAAGCTCATAATTTTTGGGCAGAGTGATCCCTTTGACATACTGGGAGAGGGAGTTGTCCCTAAGGATGTAATTAAGAGCATTAGAGGCAATAACAAAGAGAGCAAGGGCAAAGGGGAAGCCCTGCCTAATAGATCTGCCAAGGGAGAATGGATCAAAGAGAGAGCCATTCACATCAACTTGAGTAGAGGCATCTTTAAGAAGGAGTTTAAGATAATTGCAGAATATCAGAGGGAATCCAAAAGCTTCCAGCATCATGGAGATGAAATCCCATTCGATCCTCTCATAAGATTTTTCAAAGTCAAGTAACAACATGGCATTATTCTATTGAGAGTAACTAGACCAATCCATAGCTTCCCAAGCAGTGATCAAATTTTTAAGAATGAATCTACCCTTAATGAAACTAGTTTGAGAGGGGCAGATGAAGTTGGGAAGAATAGTTTCCATTCTAAGAGCCATTATCTTACCAATAATTGTGTAAGACACATTGAGCAGGGTGATCGGCATCCAATGCTTAATAAGAGCCTTGTCACCATCCTTAGGGATTAATTTAATAATACCTATGTTGATATTGTTTCCCAGAGAGCCATTATTAAAGGCTTCATGGTACAACTCATAAGGATCATAGAAAATTCAATCTATATTGGCCTTATAAAACTCCACAGGCAGCCCATCCAACCCGGGAGCCTTGTCATTCTTGAGAGAGTTAATAGCTTTCTTAATTTCCTCAATAGAGATATCACAGCCCAGAAGGGCAGCATCATGAGTGAATATTCTGTTGGGGATAAGAGACCTGATCTTTTTTCTAAGACATTTGGCCTCCTCAGAGTCCTCGGATGTAAAGAGGTGTTTGTCGAAGGATGCAAAATTAGCTTTAATGTCATTTAGATTGTTAATCTCAATGTTGTCAACAATGATTCTGTCAATAGATTCATTGGAGTGTTTCTTCTTAGGGAGATTAAAAAAAAATTGGATCCTCTATCTCCAAATTGAAGCCAGTGAGCACGGGATCTAATTCTAGCTCCTCTGGTTTTAATTTGCTGGTGTTGTCTAAGGTTCAATCTGGCTTTAGAAACTTGATTAATAAGATTAGCATCACTAGGATTGGACTGAATATTTATCTTAGCAGAGTGGAGGTTTGAAGATAGCAATTTCTTCGTGAATCTGTAATCTTTGGCATTCTTTTGGCCTAAAGTTTGGAGCAGGGCTTGCCAAGAGAGGATGTTTTGGTTCCATAATTTAGTAGGGGAAAGAGAGGGAAGGTTGTTTTTGTTGATGAGTCTAAGGAGGTTGATGAAAGAAAGGATGTCCTCATCCTGGAGTAGAGAGGTATTGAGAATGAACTTCGGGTTACTCGTTATATGCTGACCAGGGGAGTTATGAATCCTAATCAAAGCAGAGATGGGGTGATGGTCTGAAAGGGCGGTGGGGGTCACAGTGACAAGGGAGCCTTGTTTATTAGGGAGGAAAGAGAATAAATTCTTATCAGCATAGAATCTATCAAGCCTGGCATAAATCCTAGTGTTGCCTTGTTGAAAAGTACACCACGTATGCCAAAGGTCATGCCTAGAAGTTTTATTCCTAGTTAGTGGATCAAAGATATTTTTATCATTTTTGAAACTAAACCAATGGATTTTTTCATAATCTTTCTAGGAGAAAGGGATGCCCCCAGCTTATCCTCCTAAGACTCAACCATGTTTAAGTCTCCCCCAAAGATCCAAGGACATCTCGGGAGAGAGCTCAGCCAATTCCAAAGATCCTCTCTCTCCTTGAAATCATTGGAAGCATAAATGGAGCAAACCCTAAAGTTGAAGCCATTAATATTTAAATTCATCCAAGCAGCCCTATTACAGGGGGACACACCTTTATCCATAATGGAGTTAGTCCATTTCAGGTGGACAAGTAAGCCAACCCCTCCCCTTCCCTTAGGATGATTAGAGTAAATTTTAACCGCTTCATTCCAGATAAAATTTAAGTTAATATCAAGCTTGTAACCTGTAGTTTTTAATTCTTGCAGCATCAAAATATCAATATTGTTAATAGTATCTAGACACGTTTAACAATACATTTTCAGTCAGGGGATTCAAGGCCCTGTATATTCCAAGAAATGCAATTCATACTGAACCAATTGGGGGTGAGAAGCAAATAATGGTCGTCGCCTCATTGGTAGGAGAGCTGGAAGTAGAGAGGAGCTCCCTGTACTTGGTGCCCGAGGGGTTTTTATTCTTAGAGCCAGGGGGATGCCCTCTATGTTTGTTTTGGGGAAGTCACTTTTGTTATCAAATTCATCTTCATCAGATAAAGGTGACACTATAACATCCATGTCTATGGCAGGGTTAGAAGCTTCTCCAAAATTCAAAACCGAAGGTAAACTTTTATTCTATTTTTTGGCTTTAATTGAAAAAAGTTGTGAATTGCTTGTTTACCTCCCACAAAATATTTTTCTTATTTTTTGTCTTTAACTTCAAAAGCTATTGATCTCTCACTACACCATCTTCACTCTTAAATTTAAATTCAATAACTTTAAACTTAACATTTGAAAAAATTCATTACCTCAAAGCTAAGTAGTTTTTCCAATGAATTCTTCTCCAAACGTTGTCATTTGTAATCTCTTGTTGACAAATCAAAACTCTTAGCAACAATATTTTATATACATATAAACCTAACCAAATGAGCTACTATAATATGAATTGATCCCTCAACCTAACCTGTTTATAATTTATTTCTAAAATGATAAATCTCAATGTATATCATATAATATTTTTGAAATATAAATATACAAGTAATAATGTATGGATTTTTTGGTCTCCTTGTCATCATTATTAGTTCTACAACCTACCCTATGCTCCATTGTTACAATCATCCATGCTCCAAGAAGCTTTTTTTATTGATTTTAAAGCCTCTTTAATTACCAAATATTCTTATAACTATTTTGTTTCACTTAAATATGGTCATCCAAATTGACCTAAGAAGCTTACTTTCATGTGGTCTATTTGAATTTTTCTTAGTCTTTTTTTCTGCCACCATTATCTATAATTAGTTTGATACCCTCATCTTACACTTCTACATAACTAATGAACATTTATATCCAACCAATCCACATTCACAATACAAGCTTTGTGTTGTCACCTCTAACCTCTTATGGCCTCTTATTTATCCACAATTCTTCTAAAATGACAATATTCATTCATACACCTAGTGATGTAATTTTGACCATCATTTCTAGTCTTGTAGCCTCTCAAGTCTTCATATTATCACTTCATAATATTTCTCTATTACATATATGACTATAATACTTACCCTCTTTCTCTATGAATTTTAATGACCTGCAACATTACTTTCTTGAACATTTTGCATACCAAGATGCAATTGCTAATTACATTATAATTGATACTATTAAAATAGAACTAAAAAGTCAACATTGAAAATTTTAAACAATTTAAAATGAACAAAAAAAATTCCTTTTTGACAGTCCTTCACTATGCAGTATGTCTGCACCAAACTCAAGAGAAAAGAGGGATGGGAAAGAATGTTGTACAGTGTGTATTTGTTTCATCATACTCCAGAATTCATGCCTTTGTTTTACCTATCCCCATGAAAGGTTAAAGAGACCCCGTGCCGCCCATGCTTTCAAACTAACCACACATTAGGAAGGAATATTTCTAAGTCCACAATCATTTTTTTGAAACCTCTACAAGCATTCATATTCATTGCTTATTTACCTCTTACTAAATATTTGTCCTATTTGTCGGCTTTAATTGAAAAGTTTCTTATAGAATCTTTATTATATTTGTTGGCTTTAAATGTTATGTCATGAATTCTTAGATTTACTTTAAATAACTTAACAACTTAACACTTGAATATATTCATGACTTTAAGACTAGATAGTTTTTATATGCATTCTTTTTAACAACACAAACATTTAAAATATTTCAAAGTCTACAAGCACCTTTATTTTCAAATATATGGAACAATGTATAGTTGTTAACTCATGCACTAGTATTTTCAAATTATATATGGAACAATGTATAGTTGTTACCTCATGCACTAGTTTTAGAATTTTTCTCTACCTTCATTTATAATGATACCAAAAACTATCAAAATTTGTTTATTCTCATGGTGACATATATGGGTTGATTGATTTGAATTCATCAAAATAAATTTTACTTTAGAGGTGGTCACTTTTGTATGATATTATTGTGCCTTTTGGGAGCTATTTTTCCATAGGTGGTAATAACTAATGAAAGGGCTTCCAAGGATACAGATACACTTGAAAGAGCCTTTTTTGGTATAGATACATTCAATGTAAGATTTGTGGGCTTGTATGCATGCGTTTCTTAGTTGCATGCCTCTAATCATTGTTCCTATTTATTGTTCCTAGAGGGTATTTTCTTCTCTTTATTGTTCCTATTTATTGTTCCTAGAGGGTATGTTCCTATTTATTGTTCCTAGAGGGTATTTTCTTCTCATGCGTGGGTGTTCTCTCTTACTATTGTGGGTTGATTATGACAAATAGTTAATTTGTTGCATCAAGATGCATGTGATCTAACTTGATTGAACATATACATTGAAGAGTTGAACAAAGAGAAAATGTTATATATGTAGACATTGTCATATGAAATTGAAATTGGATGTTGGCTATGTATATTCACATCATTGCAAGGGATGTGAAGAGTATATTGTATATACGGCATCTCTTGGAGATATAACATGAAGGAGTTTATTCCGTAAGAAATATTGTAAAGTGTTACCTTACTTCAAATGTTTATTCTATTTTATTATATATTGGATATTAAGACATCTTAACCCATCAAAATCTCAGATTTATATAATTTCTTCTATAAATTATATTATTACCATTATTATATTTTTATAATTTGCATACTTGAATTGCTTTAAATATATAAATCAAACTTGAATAATATAATTATTTTTTAATATTTTTAATTAATCAAAGCTTCTGAAATTAAATAGTACAATATATAATAAAGTCATAACTAAAGAACCATATCCTTTATCTTTTAAACACATTAATTATCTAAATGAAGATAACTTTAGTGAGAGAAAAGTAAACCATGAGGGAAGTGCGGTAATGTGCTTTCCATGCGAGCGAATAAATTTTACTACATTAATTTGTGGATGAAATTGGTGAGGCCCTTATGGACAGGAAAAAGCGAAGCAATAATTTTCTTTATAAATCTAAATCCTTGCGTTGGTGTGCTTGGGAAGTGGTAGAAGAATAAAAGCAAAGGGCCCGTTTGGTTGGCGGAATTTGTGCATGCTGGAATTGCCAATTCTAGAATTGAATCCATTCTAGGTTTGTGCTATTCTCAAAATGAATTCTAGAATATGGCTGTCCTGTTTGGTTCCCCTGG
>MU226477.1:5182808-5212167 GCA_018584345.1 Thuja plicata
CATGTGTGTATATACACTCATGTGTATATATACATACATGTATCTATACTATATATGTACATGTGTGTATATACACTCATATGTATATATACACACATGTATATATACACATGTGTATATACACACACATATATATATATATACACATGTGTATATATACACAGATTTATATATACATTCTGATAGCAATATAATATTAACACAAAAATGGGAATGAATTTTCCTTCACAAAATAATACTCTCAATTCCAATTCCAATTTTCAATTCCAATTCCAGGTCCTGAGGGGGAATTGTGGAATGCTCAAAAAGGCTCAAAATTAGAATTCGCATAACCCTATTCCAATTTTTAATTTTGGAACCAAACAAGGAATTGAACATTTTGGGAATTCGGAAATGCCAATTCCCGTTCAATTCCAATTCCACCCCTCAACCAAACGGGCCCAAAAGGTTAAGAGCGGCAGTGAGGATAACTATAGAATATGAGTACATACTTTACATCAGTTCTTAAACAATTCGGGAATAATGTTTGGGGTATGCATTAAGTTAATTGAGAATCATGGCCCGTTCTTTTATAATCTCTTTTAAAAGTTATTTAAGTAACATCACCCGTCCTTCCATAATTTCTTTAAAAAAGTTTGTGTTTAGTGTGTATGTAAGGATCCTATGTTTGTGTTTAGTGTGTCTCTAAGGATCCTATGTTTGTGTTTATTAGTCCATGACTTTATAGGTATGGAACTAATGTTTTTGATTGAGCATTTGACTATTAATTTAAGAATAATTTTTATTTCGTGATATAATTTGTAATGTTTATGTTTTTTTTTTGTTAGTTAATCAACTGAAGAGTATTTTTTAATTTGTTATTATTATTATTATTAAGTTGATTAGATTTGGACCCACAACCTCCTAATTAAGAGGCTCGCAACCTACCGTTGTGTTGTAAGCTTCCACCTCTAATCATTGTAATGTTTGTATTTTATATATAGTATTTTTGTCTATTTTATTTATTTATTTTGTGATTGACTCTTTATTTTTGCAGTAGGAATGGTCGAATTACCATTAAAGAGGGTAGTAGAAAAACACATTCATAATTGACCATTGTTCATGCAACGAAATAACCCCAGAATAATATAGGTAGACAACTAGAAAAGAGCAAGAAACGTTGATTGCAACCAAAGCATACATAGCCTCCTCATTGAGCCTTGCCTAGAAACAAACTAAAACACCCCCCAATGGAACGGACTGAAAACATTCGATTGCAAAGGAGCAGCTGATAGAAAGCACTCTCCAAGTTTCACAGTGCTCCCATCATCATCGTTTGAATTACCCCTGCACCCTTTCCTGCTCACTCGTCACTCCCTTCTGCTACTGTTTGCATGCATTTCTTAAAAATTTATTTAACTATTTAGTATCAAAATAAAATATAAATATTTATTAAATTATTTGTGATGTTCAAGCTAATTGATGCAATAAATAAGTTATAAGATGAACCAATTGATTGGATATGCCAAATTTGAGATATAAAACACTGATATCTAAATCATATATTAATTATGTAATGAGTTTGTTTTAGATATCCTATAATGTTTGTATCTCAGATTTGGGAATTATAACCCTTTAATTACTTTTGCTTTAACTCTTGTGCAATTATGTAATCTTTGAATCATTTTAAAATTTATTATGTTGAGGAAAATATCACTTTTAATTCACTTAAGGCCAAAGTCAAGGCCTTTTTGTAATTCGACAATGTTGATTTATATTTTTGTAAAATATTTTATGCAATAGGCTATGACATTCATAATAATAAAAAATCCACATTAAGTACAATTAACATTCTTATTAATAATTATTGTTCTCATAAATAATCAATAGTCACCCTCAAAAGATAACTCTTAAATGATTTATAAGTATTTAAAACTGTAATGTCACTATTCTCTATCTATCCCTCTCCTCTTTATATGTTTCCTCATTATTTAACTTCAATATATCTTGAGCCTACCCATTGCACACAAAAGTAGGATTACTAGTATTACATTAAATGAAAACTTTATTTTTTCCTATCAAAATAACTTGTCAACCCGCAAATATTAAAGAACGACGGGTACTATTCAATAAGACAAGTAAAGCAGACTGACTTTTTGGTTTTTTTTTTTTTCCTTTATTTTTGTTTATTATTTGGCATACTCACAATCGGTGGACTAACTTCATGGATTCTTCATGCAAATAAAAGTAATGCACTACGATTTCCTTCTTCGAGGTATAAACTAGAAAATTATGTCACTTAAATTCTTCATTTTTATGCGTACCCAAAGTCGTCGAGCCCTTAGCTCTATTTTTTGTGGCTGACAGTCGTTGAGAGAGCAGTATGTCTGCACCATTGTCAATAGGAGCACAAAAAATTAAATAATTAAAATAATGCTCTTTTTTAAATAATTAAAATAAAAATAAGCTAAATTGTTAAAGTTTAAATTTTGCTTCTCATATTAAAAATTAAAAACAAAATAAAATTTAAAAAATAAAAAACTAAAATAAAATATATTGAAAAAAATAAATAACGAATCTATAGTTCAATTTACTTTTCATATTAAAAGTAAAAGTAGAAACAATCGTTACAGCTGTAGATGCTCATTTCACCCCATTCTCACACTTCAATGGAAATTATTCAAAACTATCCTCATGTATGGGCTAATTTGTTCTAGTTTCTCTCATTCATCCTCTACATTTTAATGTTTTCATTGATGGCAAAGACGTTAAGCTGGCAAAATATGGTGAACAAAATTTAAAATAATAGTCAATGATGATGTAAACTAATAACAATATAGATGTGATATGTATCTTCTCACTTGAATTAAAGCATTAATATGGTGAACAAAATTTAAAATAATAGTCAATGATGATGTAAACTAACAATATAGATGTGATATTTATCTTCTCACTTGAATTAAAGCATACTTATATTTTTTCCCCGAGAATGAAAAACGGTAATAGAGGGGAGAGGAAAATGGTCACGACAAATCTAACGGCCAACCATTTTTCAATCGTCTTGCAAGTTTGTAAGAGGTTGTGAACGATCGATTTCGAAAGTTAGCTCATACTTCTCAAATAAGAAATGTCTTTGACATAATTAAATTTATGTTTGGTGAATAAACACTTGACATCAACTATTACAATTTCCCACCATACACTTTTATGCCATGTTTCCCTATCAACATGGCTATAAATCCCTTATGATCACTTTCTATTGAGCTAGAATATAGTCTTAGTGATAGGGTTTACAAATGGGCATAGCTTAATGTGGCTTAGTTGTAGAGTGACACGTTTTCACCTAGTGGCAGGCCTTAGTTTCTATCATGGCTTGTGTAGTGCCTCTCCCATTTGCATTTTGCATGGCATCCTGGTGCATGTGGCTTTGATGGTTTTATATGTTTGTATTTCACGATCATATTGGACTCGTGAGAGGTTGTATCTTCGGGGCAATTTTATCTATACTATTGCATCAACAAATTGTTTATGCCCTTATGCTTGGTTGTGTGAATTATTAAACTGTGGTTGGTTGTATAACTAATTTGTGAAGCTAAAAATTTTGAGGCTTTTATTCTGAGTTTTGAGGATTCATTATGTTTTAGTGATTATTCCTTTGTGATGGTATTATGTTGGCATTATGAGATGCACCCAGTTCAGGTTATTCTTGTGCTCAATCTGAAATTACTGTTGTGGTTATGATTGGTAACTGCATATTTGGCTTATAATGTGATTCGATGGTTTGACTGAGGTATGTGCCAATGGTTACCTAATTATGATCACTTGCCTTGTTGAGATATTATCTAGTTCATGGGAATTATCTGAGTGATTTGTTTTAATTTTCCCTTTAGGGCTTTTTGGGAAAAAGTGTTTTTATTTGGAAAAAAGTTATTTTAACTCACTTTTCAATTTGAGTTTCGAGAAGAATTTGGATTTTGCTCCAAATTGATTTGGAGAAATCCAGTCTTCTACTCGTTGTGATTGACTGGGTTGTCGGTTTATGGTGGGTAGCGTCTTGTAAGAATCGTGTCGTGAATACTTTCATTTGTGTGGATCTATTTCCTTATTCAGCTTGGAATTTATTTTATTCCTCGTCTTTTAAGGTTTCTCCTCCGGCGGTGAGATAGGGCCTCTAATATTTAATTTGTTTCCCAGTTTTTTTAGATTTTTCTTGGTTTTAAATGCTTTGTGGGATGAGAGTTAGCACTCCCCCACATTCTTGTAGTTTTTGTTACTTGGTTGACTTGCTATGAGTAATTGAGGTTTTTCATTTTGGTTTTTATACCATTATGCTGGTCATTTTTTCGTGTGTATCAAGAACTAAAATTCTATTGGATTAGTGTGTTATTATGTGCCTTAAGGAAAATGGATTTTCATTTTGTAGCTTTCTAAGAAGTTTGATTTCTATGAAATTTGGGGGTCACCTCTTTTTGTGTGCCACCCAATTTTACCATTCAATTTAATTTGAACATTGGAGTGTGTTTGCCTCCAGGTTTCCAACCATTCGATGGTTTTATATTATTGATTTTAGATTCGTTAATGAATCTGTACTCTTGGCCAAGTGCCTAGTTGAGTGTGTCATGAGCACTTGTAGTTGTCCTTCCTTTTTAGGACTCGATCTCCATGATTTATTTTGATCTCATTGTGATGTGTGATGATGGTTTTTGAGACCACATCGCAAGTTCTTTGTGTGTTCCATGACAGGATTAGATTGGGACCCCTACCCTTGGTTGACGCCAATGGAGTCATGTTTTATATCTTTTACCTCCCCCTTTGATTGAGGTTTTTAAGTTTTTTATGCATCATTGTGTTTGACCATTAGGTGTGGAGTAGTGGGCTGAAGTGGCTCACCAAGGTGGGTTGGGACACAAAGTGGTCCTAGGGTATCCCTTAGTTGAGTTATCATAATAAGTGATAACCTTAAAATGAATGGGGTAAATTATAATGAATTTGATTTTTTATGTCAATAATTTCTATAAAAAATCCATTCTAATTTGTGGCCAAAGTGTTTCTTTTGTCTGCAGATTGAGATGGCCTCCAAGGTTCATGTCAAACCAGATCCAAAGCCAGGGATCGGTTGACAAATCCTTTTTCCAAGGCTAAGCCCGAAGTAATTTTGGGGGATTATTTTGATATTTTAAGGAACAAGGTCCCGCTTTACAAACGTTACCATGTTTTAGGAACGTGACCTCGTTTCATTTTATATACATTAGTAATTTGAGAGAAATGGAATGGGGTCTCGCTTAGAAATGAGGTAACGTTCCTAAAATGGAATGTTACCCCATTTTGAAACTGGGTAGTGTTTCATTTTTAATATTTATTTAAAAAAGAAATTGAGACTTAGATAATTTAATCTAATGTCCTACATAAATGGCTATATAGGGTTCAAGATGCACTACTGAATAAAATATTTAATTAATTAAAATTTTCAAATAATAGTGTTTTTAATTTTTTAAATTAATCAATAATTCTAACCTTCCACAAATAAAAGTGTTAAAAATAAAAAATCAGTTATTCTAAGATTTTAATTAATTCAAAGTTTTAGCTAATGGTGCATCATAATCCTTGTATAGATGTTTTCATGTCCTCATGGGTTGTAGGTCATAAGGGGTCACAACGGGTCCTAAGGGGTCCTAGTACCATTTAGAACTGATTAGGAACCCTTAGGACCCATTAGGACATATTAATGGTTGTAGGAGACATTAATGAGTCCTAAGGGGTCCTAATGGGTCCAAGGATGCATTAATGGGCATACCTAGAAGCTGGTTTGGTTGGAAGAGGAAGGGATCGCACTCTTAAGTATGATGACTTTTGTTGAAAATGACATAATGGATCCTAAGGGGTCCTAATGCGTACTAAGAGGTCCTAAGGGTTTCTAAGGGGTTGTAGGACCCATTAATGCATCCTAAGGGGTCCTAAATGGTCCTAAGACCCATTAATGGGTCCTACAACTCCTTAGGATCTCTTATAATACATAATGGGTCCTAATGCATACTAAGGGGTCCTAAGGGGTCATAGGACCCATTAAGTCCTAAATGATCCTATGACTCATTAATGGGTCGAAAGACCCCTAAGGACCCCTTTATAATACATAATGGGTCCTAAGCGGTCTTGATGCATACTACGAGGTCCTAAGGGGTCGTAGGACCCATTAATGTATCCTAAGGGGTCCTAAATGGTCCTAGGACCCATTAATGGGTCCTATGACCCCTTAGGATTCATTATGATAAATAATGGGTCCTAAGGTGTCCTAATGTGTATGAAGGGGTCCTAAGGGGTCATAGAATCTATTAATGAGTCCTAAGGGGTCCTAAATGGTCCTAGGTCCTCTAAGGACCCCTTATAATACATAATGGGTCCTAGGGATCCTAATGCATACTAAGGGGTCCTAAGGGGTTGTAGGACCCATTAATGAGTTCAAAGGGGTGCTAAATGGTTCTAGAACTCATTAATGGATCCTATGACCGTTACCAACCCATTAGGACCCCTTATGATACATAATGGGTCATGAGGGGTCTTAATGAATACTACGGGGTTCTAGGAGACATTAATGGGTTCTAAGGGGTCCTAAATGTTTCTAGGACTCATTAATTGGTCATAGACCCCTTAGGACCCCTTATGATAAATAATGAGTCCTAAGGGATCCTAATGCATACTATAGGGTCCTCAATTGTCCTAGGACTCATTAATGGGTCCTACGATACCTAAGGACCCCTTATGGTACATAATGGGTCTTAAGGGGTCCTAATGTGTATTAAGGGGTCCTAAGGGGTCGTAAGACCCATTAATGAGTCCTAAGGGGCCCTAAATGGTTTTGGGACTCGTTAATGGGTCCTACAACTCCTAAGGACCCCTTATGATATATCATGGGTCATAAGGGTTCCTAATGCATAGTAAGGGGTCCTAGGACACATTAATGGGCCCCAAGGGGTCCTAAATGGTGCTAGGACTCATTAATGGGTCCTATGACTCCTTAGGATAACTTATGATACATAATGGGTCTGAAGGGGTCCTAATGTGTAGTAAGGGGTCCTAGCATACATTAATGGGTTCTAAGGGGTCCTAAATGGTCTTAGGAATCATTAATGGGTCCTATAACCCGTTAAGACCCCTTAGGAATCCTTATGATACATAATGGGTCCTAAGGGGTCCAAATGCGTACTAAGGGGTCCTAAGACACATTAATATGTTCTAAGCGATCCTAAATGGTCCTAAGACTCATCAATGGTTCCTACAAATTCTTAGGACCCCTTATGATACATAGTGGGTCCTAAGTGGTCCTAATGGGTACCAAGGGGTCCTAGGAAACATTAATAGGTCCTAAGTGGTCCTAGATGATTCTAGGACTCATTAATAGATCCTACAACTCCTAAGGAATCCTTACGATACATAGTGGGTCCTATGGGATCATAACAGGTACTAAGGGGTCCTAACTAGTCCTAGGATACATTAATGGGTCATATGACCCCTTAGAACCCCTTATGATACATAATAGGTCCTAAGGGTTCCTAATGCATACTAAGGGGTCCTAGAACACAATAACAGGTCCTAAGGGGTCCTAAATGGTCCTAGGACTCATCAATGGGTCTTAAGATCTATTAGGACCCATTAGGACCCTTACGATACATAATGAGTCGTAAGGGGTCCTTAATGGTTGTAAGACTCATTAATGTTTCCTATGACCCGTTAGGACAACTTAGGGTTCGTAATGAGTACTAAGGGATCCTAGGACACATTAATGGGTCCTAAGGCATCCTAAATTGTCCTAGGACTCATTAATGGGTCTTATGACCCCTAAGACCACCTTATGATAAATTGTGGATCTTGAGGGATCCTAATGGGTACTAAGGGGTCTAAGGAAACGTTAATGAGTCATAAGTAGTCTTAAATGGTCCTAGAACTCATTAATGGGTCCTTTGACCCCTTACGACCCATATGACACATAATGGGTCCTAAGGGGTCCTAATGCTTACTAAGGGGTCCTAGGACATAATAATGGCTGATAAGGTGTCCTAAATGACCTTAGAACTCATCAATGGGCTCAACCACCCCTTAGGACCCTTTATAATACATAATGGGTCCTAAGGGGTCCTAAATGGTCCTAGGACTCCTTAATCTTTCCTATGATCCCTTAGGACCATTTAGGACACTTCATGATACATAATGAGTCCTAAGGGGTTATAATGCATACTAAGGGGTACTAGGACACATTTATGTGTCCTAGTAGTCCCAAATTGTCCTAGAACTCATTAAGTGGTCCTATGACCCCTTAGGACCCCTTAGGACTCCTTATGATACATAATGTGTCCTAAGGATTCTTAATGCATACTAAGGTTTCCTAAGACACAATAATGGGTCCTAAGGGGTCCTAAATGGTCCTAAAACTCATCAATGGGTCCTAAGACCCCTTAGGACCCCTTATAATAGATAATGGTTCCTAATGGGTACTCAGGGGTCCTAGGAAACATCAATGGGTCCTAAGAAGTCCTAAATGGTCCTAAGACTCATTAATGTTTCCTATGACCCCTTAGGGCCCCTTATGATACATACTGGATCCTAAGGGGCCGTAATGCGTACTAAGGGGTCTTAGGACACATTAATGGGTCCTAAGGGGTCCTAAATTGTCCTATGACTTATTAATGGGCTATACGGCCCCTTAGGACCCCTTATGATACATAATAGGTCATAAGGGGTCCTATTGCGTACCAACGGGTCCTAGGACACATTAATGGGTCTTAGGGGGTGCTAAATATTCCTAGGACCCATTAATGTATCTTGTGACTCCTTAGGACCCCTTATGATATATAATGGGTCCTAAGGGGTCCAAATGCATACTAAGGAGTCTTGTGACACATTAATGGGTCTAAGGGGTCCTAAATAGTCCTTGGACTCATTAATGGTTCATACGAATCCTTAGGAGCCCTTATGATACATACTGTGTCATAAGTGGTCCTAATGGGTACTAAGGGGTCCTAAATGGTTATATGAAGTAATTAATGGGTCCTACGGCCCCTAAGGATCCCTTATGTTATATAGTAGGTCCTAATGGGTTCTAAGGGGTCTGAGGAAACATTAATGAGTCTTAAGGGGTCCTAAATGGTCCTAGGACTCATTAATGGGTTGTATGACCCCTTAGGACCCCTTATGATGCATAACAAGTCCTAAGGGGTCATAATGCATACTAAGGGGTCCTAGGACACAATAATAGGTCATAAGGGGTCTTAAATGGTCCTAAGCCTCATCAATGGGTTCTACACCCCCTTAGAATCCCTTAGAGCCCCTTACAATACATAATGGGTCTTAATGAGTCTTAATGGGTCCTGTTAGAGTAATAGTACATTTGTCTTTATAATTAAATCACTTCGGTTTAATTATTAAATTTCACTATTATTCTATTCACTTAAGCTTATCATTTGTAGGTGCATAATAATTAATATGTTTATTAATTATTAATGCACAAACCTAGCTTTTTCAAGCTTTAGGGTTTCTTACCTTATATGTCACCTTTGTATCATTATTGGACACACCTTTTTTGGATACATCTTTTGCTCTGCCATTTTTGAGCACATAAGGGTTTCTTGTTTTTTGCTTCCTTGCTTCATTCTTGTAACAGGTCTTCTTGCATGCAGCTACTCTTGGGATTCAGTACTATTTTTATCAATTCCTACATGGTGTTAGAGCCTTGCTATTGCGGCTTGTTCGAGTTCTGTTGAAGCAAGCTCTTCACGGTATGAGGGTTTGAAGCTTTTAGATTTTTTTTAGTATTTTTTTATTAGATCTGGGGGGTCTCTATTTTTTGGAGCACTTTGGACCAAAACTGACCTCACGGTTGCGTCCAATAGATCCAAAAACCCCCATTTTCATATAAAATACATCTGATTTGGACACCAGAGCGTCTGGGAGAAATTTTTTGGCCTATTAGGGTCGTACAGGCACGGGAAACAAGGCAAATTTCAAAAAAATTTCAAAAAAAAAAACAAAAATCTCACTTAAAAAAATCCCATCCCATTTAACATAGACCACGCCTCCGTAAGACCACCTGCGCGCCACCCGCCACTGCTGTGCCGCTTGCCAATCACCCACGTGCCGCCTGGCTGCCACCGCCACCTAGCCCGGTCACCACCTCCGCTAGCAGTGCCACCAATCGGCCACCAGTCCTGCTGCTGACATCATCCGACGGCCTGGTGACATCCATACGGGCGTCAAATTCAGGCTCGTCTTTGTGTTTTTCCAGCGAGCTCTCTTTTCAGGGGCCCTATCAGTTTTTTTCTCATAGCTTGAGCGTACGGACTCCAAATTGCAAGTGTCATATATCGTTGGAAAGCTCTTTCCGAGACGGTTGCAACCATGGAGTTTTCATCTTCTCACTTGGCTATTTTAACACCCATTTTTGGCATCAAAGTTGAGGCTTTGTTTTCCTCCTTCTCTACATTTGGACCTCAGGTTTTTCACTTGTTCTTTGTGTTTTTTGCTTCACTTTGTGGTGTACAGGAGTTAGTTTGATAGTTTGTGTGGGGTGCATATTTCTTTCTTCATTTTCAAATTAGAGAGACCCTTCTACTTCTGTCTTTTTCTTCTCTCAATGTCAGACCCCTCTGTGGCCCGGCTGACACCGCATAATTACCACACCTAGAAAGCACACATGACCAGGCTTTTTATGTCACGCAGCCTATGGTCGTGTCTGGATGAGAACCAACCTGTTCTGCAGCGTCCTTTTGAGGCTCTTCAACATAGAAATAAAAAAGATGAATCCATGGGCTTACTGGCACTGAATGTTTCTGATAGTCTCTTATTTCACCTAGAGAATTTGAACACTCCTCGGGCTATATGGAACAAGTTTGCAGATTTGTTTGGCACAGTTAATGAGTTCAGTTCACTTCATCTTGATGCAGAGTTGAAATCCTTGTCTCCTAACAGCTTTTCCACCATTGAGGACATCTTGATGAAGTTCAATTCTCTTCGTTCAGTTTTTTAGGGATGTGGGAAGACCAAGTCAGATAATGAGTGTAGTTTTTTGATACTCTCAAAGCTTCGCAGATAGTTTTTGATCTTCTCCTCCACCTTCTATTCCATTATGGATGCTTTGGGCCCTCGGCACACTATGCCTTCCTTTGAGACCTTCTGTGATCGATTGACTCGAGAGCAGTCAAAGATCCAACAGCTGGATAGTTCTTCTGACTCTATGAGCCATGCTTTGGTTGCCCACTCACCTTCACAGAAGCCAGAGCATAAACATGAACCACCATCTACTCATCAAAAGGAGAAATCAAAGACTGACAAACCCTCATGTTCCTATTGTCAAAAGGGAACTCATGATGAGTCACTTTGCTATCAGAAGAAGTTTGATGATTATGAGAAATAGATTGCGACCTTGCAAGCTCTCCTTCAGAAGAGCACTATTTCCTCTCCATCCTCTTCTGGCTCACAAGGGTCTGCTTTTTAGTCTTCTACCACATCTTCTTCAACTGGACAGGATCTTGGAAAGGTTCATGCATTCTGGGCTTCTGCTGCATCCCCTTCACAGGTCCCTTGGATACTAGATTCAGGAGCTTCTCACCATACGACATCTTCTCCGGAGATCTTCTCTTCTCTTGCGGCTTCTCCTATTCCTCACATTCTCATGGGGAATAACACTGTTATGAAAATCTGTGGGAAAGGTTTTGTAAGCATTCATGATGGTACATTCAATGATGTATTGTATGTTCCATCTCTATCTGCAAACCTTCTTTCAATTCATCAGATTACTCTCAGTGGGTCAGGGAAGATAGTTGAGTTCACGATAGATTCAACCCTTATCAGGGATAGTGCGACAGGAGGCATTGTTGCTACAGGGATAGTTGATCATTCCACCCATCTCTACACCTTCACACATTTTGGTCCACCATCTCCATTATCAGAGATCAGCTCTCCTCTTTCACGAGAGCATCATGTGGTGCAGTCAGGTCACTTGAACCTCTGTGTTGTTCCTGAGACCACTACTGTGACTGCCATACCACATCTTGTTGAGGTTTCTTCTCTTCAGTAGGAATCTTCTTTAGCACTGCCAGACCCTCCAGCTCCATTCATCGAGCCACCAGGTGCAGTTGTTGAGGATTCTATAGAAGACACTCATCTCCTCTCTCATGATAGTGTCAGCACACCTGGCATACCACTTGCATTGGGGATTCCATTTCAGGATCCTCGTGTCTACTCCTTTGAGCATCAGCTCGGCCTTCCAGTGACACCTCTTCAGTACTCACTATCTTTCACTCCTTTGCATTGGAGTAATAGTGGTTTGTTCATTGATCCAGGGGTTCTTTCATTCTGGGGGGATTTGGAGCCTCAACCCTCTCTCTCAGGGGGGTTGGCAGCATGCATTGTACTCATGGCTTTGAGAGAGTCTCTTGAAGTCATTCTTTTTCTTTTGCTTGCTTTTATATCTCTTTTTGGAGAGGGGTTTTTCCCACTGGGTTTTCTCCTTTGTCTCCAGTTTACAGAGATTTCCTTGTATTGGGTACCTGGTCAGGCCTTATTGCCAGGACCCTCTTTTCCTTCTTTCTTAGCTGTGCTAGGTTAGCTTACATCTTAAGCTTCGCTTAAAGGGGGGTGTTAGAGTAATAGTACATTTGTCTTTATAATTAAATCACTTCGGTTTAATTATTAAAGTTCACTATTATTCTATTCACTTAAGCTTGTCATTTGTAGGTGCATAATAATTAATATGTTTATTAATTATTAATGCACAAACCTAGCTTTTTCTAGCTTTAGGGTTTCTTACCTTATATGCCGCATTTGTATCACTATTGGACACACCTTTTTTGGATACATCTTTTGCTCTGCCATTTTTGAGCACATAAGGGTTTCTTGTTTTTTGCTTCCTTGCTTCGTTCTTGTAACAGGTCGTCTTGCATGCAGCTGCTCTTGGGATTCGGTACTATTTTTATCAGTTCCTACAGGTCCTAATGGATACTAAGGGGTCCTAGGAAACATTAATAGGTACTAAGGGGTCCTAAATTATCCTAGGACTCATCAATGTTCCCTACGACTCGTAATGCATACTAAGAGGTCCTATGACACATTAATGAGTCCTAAGAGGTCCTAAATTTTCCTATGACTCATTAATGGTTCATACAACCCCTTAGAACCCCTTATGATACATAATAGGTCCTAAGGGGTCTTAATGTGTACTAAGGGGTCTTAGGACACATTAATAGTTCCTAGGGAGTGTGAAATATTCCTAGGACCCATTAATGTATCTGATGGCCCCTTGTAACCCGTTACGACCCCTTATGATACATAATGGTTCCCAAGGGACTGTCCTAATGGGTACTAAGGGGTCCTAAATGGTCCTATGACTCATTATTGGGTCCTACAACCCCTTAGGACCCCTTATGATATATAATGGGTCATAAGGGGTCTTAATGGGTAATAAGGGGTCATCTGTCTCACAAGAGGTCTTAGAACCCATTTTATAGGTCCTTAGGGGTCATTAATGGGTCTATGATGTATAATGGGTGCTAAGTGGTCCTATAATACATTATGGGCCCTAGGATACATTGATATTTTCTTAGTGGTACTAAGGGGTCTTAATATACGTTACTGAGTTCTAAGGGGCCATAGTTATCATAAGGAGTGCTAAGGGGTCCTAGGATACATAATAGGTCTTAAGGGGCCTCATATATATAACAGGTCAGGACTAAGGGATGGTAATTACGAATATAGGTACAAATATACCAAATTTAAACTTTATAGAGCCTAGAGCCTCTAGGATATAATTTTTTTTATCTTGAGATCTAATGGTTGGTTCAATGCACATTATGTGCAACCTAGGGATGATGGATAAGGTTTATGGTTGAGGGTACAAAGAGTCTTGACTAGTGGTTTATATTTGACTTGAAGACGGTTGAGGGTTTAGGGTTTATGTTCTACGTGTTAATTTCTTATTTTGCACGTATGATTGAATTATATATGATTGTTATTCTAGGTGTTAAGTTTCTTTAGGGTTTCTATTGTAATTTATTGGTTTATGGTTTCTATATTGTAAGATATTCATTTAGGGTTCCTAATGTTAGTTATTCATTTGGGGTTACGTTTCCAAGTTATTTGTTTAATGTTTGTACTCTAGGTTGC
This sequence comes from Thuja plicata, assembly GCA_018584345.1. NCBI lineage: Eukaryota > Viridiplantae > Streptophyta > Pinopsida > Cupressales > Cupressaceae > Thuja > Thuja plicata. Next base: position 5,196,936 of record MU226477.1, read on the forward strand.
TCATTTATTTTTATTTTTATTTTATGTTGTTTCATCATGTAATGTATGTGGTTTCTACATTTTTAGGAAGAAACACAATAAAAAATACATCTATATGTACTAAATTTACAAATATGAAACCAATATTATTTTTCAATATTACATAATAAAAGTAAACAAATTTAACATATATGCTCTTTTATCATAATACAAAATAACAAAAACTACTAAAACACAACAAATATTACTAAAAAGCAACAATAAAAATGTAAAAAAAATAAGGGCCTACCTCATAGGTTAAACACATGTAAAGTACACAAGAGAAATAGCGTCCCATCTCAAAATGGTGTCTCCTTTCAGGAAGTTAGGCTCGGGGTCTCGTGCCTCATGGGATTGTGATTTGAATTTTGGCTTGGGATCATGAAGCATAACATGACCCCATTTTTTACAAGTGAGAGCCCATTTTGTAAACTCCATTTTCGGGAAAATGACTAAGTGTAAAAGTTCCACCTTAAGTGTACTCGCCTTCTTTCTTTTACCCTTCTAATTTAGAGTATTTTTTAATAATAAAAAATATTACAATAATCACAATATATTCATCCTCAAGAGGAGATTTTTTTTAATAAGGGTTACTGATGGATGAACTCCTTAAGATTTGGTTTTTTTATTCCTTAGGGGTAGATCAACAAACTCCTCTCTTAATTATGTCCCATTAAAATATTATCTTCTTCCTTAAATGGAGACTGATTTTCTATACTTCTACACAAGTCAGTATCAATTCGCCTAAAATATTCCATTATATTTTCATTCTTCATAAGTCTACTATGGACTTTTTGTATTTATAGATATTATTATTTTAGATATCCATTATTTTTTATAAATAAAACAAGCATTTAGGCTACCCAAAAGTTTAATATCATAATTTATTATATTACCTCGAAAGATAAATTTGTAAAAAACTTAGAATCTCCACATCTTGAGTAAGAGAGATGATAATTTTACCATTTGAATGAGGATTATTAATTCTAGTTTCTTCAACTTGCATAATTTCACGTTTTGTTTCTTGTTGTTATTTTTGGATTCAATACAAAACACACACACAACCAAATCTAGAAACAACAAAAAGAAGCATGATGGATTATGGAAAATTAATATCCTTAGTTGGCCTAGTTGTTTTAATTGTGGGATAATTCTTCACAATTTATTTGATAAATTTCTTAGCTCCAACAACCTTAGAGGTTAGTTGGCAATAATCTATCAAGTTTAGACTCATTATATCAAGGAACGACCTTGAAGAAAGATAGGCCCAACTTCAAATATTCCTTTTTAAGAATTCTATTTTGTATATTATGTGATTTGAAAAATAATAAAGAGCCCCTTTTTAATCATCTTACCCCTTTTTTTATCCTAGATACATCTGTCAACTAGTAATCAAAATATTCTCTAAAAGGAAAGAAAATAACATCTAATTTGACAAAGAACACAACTATGTTCTTAATCACATTTTCTTCACTTTTAACTGCATGCACCATTTCAACATTGTTTCCTCCTCTAGGTTTCTCTTTTCTCAAAATTTTTTACCCTTCCATGTCTACATTTATGTCAATTTTGACCTCTATCTCCACCATCTTCAAGTCCACTACCAAAAAACTTAACCACCAACTTGTTTCAACCCACCACACCTATGTGAGAGGGATTTTCAAAAATATTATGTGAAATCAAATTATCCCTACCAACATTTTTACTAAAAATAATGAGCATTGGTCTAAATGAGACCTATAGGACTAGTGGATAAACCACAAAAAGCAAGGACATGCAAACCACAAAAGGGAGATCTTCGTTCGAAAAATCTAAAATCTAAAATTCAAAAGCATGAGCCATACACCATGAGATAGAGATCAATTGATGCAGCCACTTCCGAAGGTCATAACTTTTGACTCGGATGTGGGTTTTGGCTAAAATTTTACAGGCATATTTGTGAGCTAGAGTTAATGGGCATATTTGTAAGCTAGAGTTAATGGTAATTTCAACTTGGCTAGCTCTGCTGGTGGCCGTTTCGACATCTTTTTGAGAGCCTGAAGTTTCATCTTGACCTCCAAAATTAGCTTTTTCTATTTCTTTCCAATTTTTTGAGTTTTGCTTTTATAATAAATCCGAAATCGTGTTTGATTTTGTGGATTAGTTGGCAATTCATCTTGCCTTAGTTGAGATATTTTCTTGGGAAAAATTGAGATTCTTAGGATGAGTTTTAAAAGTTACCAAAAATGGAAAAATCAATTTTTCTCAAAAATCTACCAAATATGGTAATTTTTGGAATTATAATAAGTAGGATTTTTCTTTCTTTGTAGAGGCAGAGTAGATTGGACACAGTTAATGAGAAATTAAGGTTCTGTTATTCTGGCATTGTGTTATTTTCTCTGAATTGTTGTTTCTGTGGTTTTGGGCTACATCATTTGGTATCAGAGCAGGAAGATGGTTGGGAGAGGAAGAGGCAGAGGAAGAGGAGGTGTCACACCGATGCAAAGATTAATGTTGGATATACAGAGGTAGATTGAAAAACTCAATGAGCGACTAGATAATCAAGGAATACAAAGAGGGAATGAATCTGGTGAAGAGGGAAACCGAGGAGGTGCTGACCAAAATAAAGAAAATATAGAAGAAAGGCTGGAAGAAATGAGCTATGAAGATAGAGTTCTCAGGGCTTTAGAAGGAAGAAGTGAATCAATCAAGCTTGATGTTTCAGACTATGCTGGTATTCTTAAGCCAGAAGAATTAATAGACTGGCTAAACGAGATGGGGAAATTTTTTGAATGGAAGCCTATGACAGAAGAAAAGAAGATGAAGTTTGCATGCACAAAATTAAAAGGACATGCAATGATATGGTGGGATCACCTCCAGAAGGAACGAACTAGAAAGGAAAAGGAAAAGATTAAGACATGGAGAAAGATGGAGAAAAAGCTCAAAGAAAAATTCTTACCCATGGATTATTCACAAACTCTCTTTCAGAGGTTCCAGAATTTGAAGCAAAACTTGTCTTCAGTGCAAGACTATACAAATGAATTCTACACTATCCATGCACATAGAGCACCAAGAAAATAATGATCAGATGGTTGCTAGATATATGAATGGCCTAAAGTTCTCCATACAAGACGAATTGAGCATGCATCATGTTAATAGTATGGAGGAAGCCAACCAATTAGCTCTAAAAGATGAAGAAAAATAGAATAGGCAATATATCTAGAGTAATAGAGGTGGTCGAAGGGGTACCTCAACTCCATTTTGGGGAGGTTCTAGTAATGGTTGATGAGAGCCTTATCAAGGGTTTGAAAAAAATACAGACACTAGGCAAGATCCTTCAAATCAAGAAAGAGGAAGAGGGTTTTAGAGAGGATGAGGCTATGGAAGTGAAAGAGGTTGGGAAGACCATAGAAGGCCTTTCACTTGTTTTAGGTGTGGAGAAGAAGGACATGGAGCCTTTGAATGCTCAAATTATAACATGCAAGAAAGAAATCAAGGAGGACAGCCTAGAATGAACCTGGTTCAGCCAGAATTTATAGCAGCATGAGCAGAACAAGAAGTCCTACCAGACGTGGGAGAAAGTCTCATGATGAGGAGATCAATGATCATTCCAGAGAAGGAAGAAGTCCCTGAAATACACTTTGATGATTCGTGGCTTCGAACCAACATCTTCAAAACTAGATGCACTTCAGGTGGAAAGGTATGCCAAGTTATTATTGATGGGGGTAGTTGCGAGAATATGGTAGCTAAGGAAATGGTAGAGAAATTGAATCTGCAATGTGAGAAACATCCACGTCCTTACCGTACTGCATGGTTTAAGAAAGGAAATGAGGTTACTGTTGATAAAAGATGCTTGGTTAGTTTTACTATAGGAAAAATCTATAAGTATGAGATATGGTGTGATGTTATTCCTATGGATGCTTGTCATATTTTGTTGGGAAGGCCATGGCAATATGATAGAAATATCACGCATGATGGAGAAAAAAATACATATACCTTCTGGAAGGATGGCTCTAAAGTGACTCTCTTACCACTTAAGGATGAGAGGAAAAATGAGACCGTGTTGTCTGCAAAGGATGTTGTCAAAGAAATGAAGGTGACAGGTTGCTGCTATGCATTGGTAGTAAAAAGGGGTGAAGAACTAGAAAACATAGTACCACATGATGCAGTAAAGAAACTAGAATAATTTACTGATGTTATTCCAAATGAACTACCTGACGGTCTCCCACCAAAAAGGGACATACAACACCATATTGATCTGATTCCTGGAGCAACTCTTCCTAATCAAGCAACTTATCGATTGAACCCCACACAACATGCAGAGCTCAACAAGCAAGTCACAAAACTAATTGAGAAAGGCCTGGTTAGAGAAAGCATGAGCCCATGTGATGTGCCCACATTTCTAACTCTGAAGAAGGATGGAACATGGAGGATGTGTACTGATAGTAGAGAAATTAATAAGATCACTATCAAGTATCGGTTTCATATTCCTCGCACAGAGGATATGATGGATGAATTAGCAGGGGCCAAATACTTCAACAAGATTGATCTACAAAGTGGATACCACCAGATTCGAATTCATGAAGGGGATGAGTGGAAGACAACTTTTAATACTAGGGATGGCTTGTATGAATGGATGGTTATGCCATTTGGGCTTTCTAATGCACCAAGTACATTCATGAGATTGATGAATATTATTTTACGATCCTACATTGGTAAGTTTGTTGTAGTTTATTTTGATGATATCTTGATTTATAGAAAAAACAAAGGAGAACACCTACAACACTTGAGGATCATCCTGAGTGTCCTGAGGAAAGAGAAGCTCTGTGCAAATTTAAAGAAGTGCAGATTTATGCAAAATAGTTTGAATTTTCTGGGCTTCATCATTTTTGGAGATGGTGTTCAGATGGATCCAGAAAAGGTCCAGGCAATCCTAGAATGGCCTAGTCCATCCAGCATAACAGGGGTCGGGATTTTTCATGGATTAGCAACCTTCTATAGAAAGTTTATTCAAAATTTCAGCAGTATTGTCGCACCCATAATAGATTGTACGAAAGGAAAGGAATTCACATGGACACAAAATGTTGAAGAAAGTTTCCAGTTCTTGAAGAAAAAGGTAACTGAAGCTCCTATATTGGCACTTCCAAATTTTGATAAGGTATTTGAAGTAGACTGTGATACTTCCCATGTTGGAATAGGTGTTGTTCTTAGCCAGGAAGGTAAACCAATAGCCTTTTTTTAGTGAAAAGTTAAATAATGTGAGGAAGAACTATTCTACCTATGATTTAGAGTTTTATGCTATTGTTCAAACCTTAAGGCATTAGAGGCACTATTTGGTCCCACAATAATTTGTACTGTTTACAGATCATTTGGCCTTAAAATATGTGAACACACAAAATAAATTGAATAGTAGGCATGCTAAATGGGTGTCTTTCTTGCAAGGGTATAATTTTGTTTTGAAGCATAAGTCTAGAAAGCAGAATCAGGTTGCTGATGCCCTTAGTCGGCGTGTTACATTAATAACTACAATGGAAATAGAGGTCATTGGTTTTGAGTCTATTAAATTTTTGTATGAGGCTGATGATGATTTTTGGGAAATTGTAGAAAAGATTAAAGAGCCAACAACTAGTCTTTCAGATCATATGAGAGGAGAATACTTTCTACAGGATGGTTACCTCTTTAGAGGAAAACAACTTTGTATACCAGCTGGTTCCATGAGGGAAAATATTATCTGTGAATTTCATAGTGGTGGTTTGGCTGGTCACTTTGGGAAGGACAAGACAATAGCCTTGGTTGTAGATAAATACTATTGGCCAAAACTGAAAAGGGACATTACTAAGTATGTGGCAAGGTGCAGAATCTGTCAAGTGGCTAAGGATCACTCCCAAAACACAGGCTTGTATACACCTCTACCTGTACCCATCGAGCCATGGATAGTTGTGAGTATGGATTTTGTATTGGGACTTCCCCACACCCAGCAAGGTGCAGATTCTATTTTTGTTGTTGATAAACTCTCTAAAATGGCTCATTTTATTGCTTGTAAAAAGACTAGTGATGCCACAAGGATAGCCAACTTATTCTTCTCAGAAGTTTTTAAAATCCATGGCATTCCAAAGACTATCACATCTGACAGGGATACTAAATTTTTTAGTCATTTTTGGAGGACCTTATGGAAGAAGATGGGAACACAATTGTAGTTTAGCAGTGCCTATCATCCCCAAACTGATGGGCAAATTGAGGTCGTCAATCAAAGTTTGGGAAACTTGTTATGGTGCATTGTTGGTGAAAAATCCAAGCAGTGGGACTTGGCGTTGCCTCAAGCCGAGTTTTCTTACAACAGTTCTCTTAACAGATCAACTGGTAAATCTCCTTTTTAGATTGTATATGGTAAGAATCCTTAGGGTGTTTTTGACCTTGTACAACTTCCTCTGCAAGATAGAATTAGTGATGATGGGGAAGCATTTGTTGAACACCTTCAAGAACTTCAACAAGATGATAGGAGTAAGTTACAGGATAGCAATGAGAGATATAAGGTTGTTGCAGATATCAGTAGAAGGCGAAAAACATTTAATACAGGTGATTTGGTGATGGTGTACTTGACACATGAGAGATTTCCTACTGGCACATATCATAAGTTGAAATACAAAAAGATAGGTCCTTGCCAAATTCTGAAGAAGATCAATGATAATGCTTATGAGGTTTGTTTACCAGATGATTTGGCTATTTCTCTTGTGTTTAATGTTTCTGATTTGTATGCATTTCATGGAAATATATCTAAGCCAGATAGTAGAGATGAAGTGGATTGGCATCACCACCTTCCAAGTAAAAAGAAGGAAAAGATTGCCCACATTCTGGATATACAGTCTACAGTCACACGGAATGGTCACTACACCAGGTACTTGATTCAGTGGGAGGGATTACCAGCGACAGATAGCACCTGGATCTCAAAGTGGGAAGTGATGAATTTGGGCCCCACAAAGTTACAGCAATTCACATACAACCACTTGCAGGAGCTGCGCTCCTTTAAAGAAGGGGAGAATGATGCAGCTACTTCCGGAGGTCATAACTTTTGACTCGGATGTGGGTTTTGGCTGAAATTTTACAGGCGGATTCGTGAGCTAGAGTTAATGATAATTTCAACTCAACTAGCTTTGTTGGTGGCCATTTCGACATCTTTTTGGGAGCCTGAAGTTTCATCTCAACCTCCAAAATTAGCTTTTTTCTATTTCTTTCCAGTTTTTTGAGTTTTGCTTTTGTAATAAATCTGAAATTGTGTTTCTGATTTCGTGGATTAGTTGGAAATTCATCTTGCCTTAGTTGAGAGATTTTCTTGGGAAAAATCGAGATTCTTAGGATGAGATTTAAAAGTTACCAAAAATGGAAAAATCCATTTTTCTCGAAAATCTACCAAATATGGTAATTTTTGGAATTGTAATAAGTAGGAGTTTTCTTTCTTTGTAGAGGCAGAGTAGATTGGACATAGTTAATGAGAAATTGAGGTTCTGTTATTCTCGCATTGTGTTATTTTCTCTAAAGTGTTTCTTTTGTGGTTTTGGGCTACATCATCAATTGTAACAAATTTAAAAATCCATAATAGATGTAGGCAACCAAGATCAATGAAGGATACTAATTAGAACCACTAGATACAAGTTGAAGAGCATCTTTGAGCAACAACATAGGATTGATTTTTAGCTTCCTCAACACTCTTAAAAATTCAAATTCTCCCTTTGACAATTAAAGATCACTTTATTCTTGAAGCTTTAAAAAACCTATGAATAACATTTAACAATTCACATGAATCAAATTTACAATCCATGTGTTTGAACAACGCACTTGACAAAAAACAAAAGATATAAAATTATAACATTTTGTAAATTGTATTATAAAATATTTTTTTTTTTAAAATCAAATTGAAAATAGTGTGAAGTTAAATGAAAAAGGTTAACAAAATACTCAATTTGTGTTCAAAACTCAACTTGCATAGCAATATTTACAAAGAAAAAATATACTTGTAGTATATGAAAGGTAGAATAGTTTAAATTTAATTATATGCCCTCTTTCAAACTCAACATTACCATCATCATGAAAGAAATTGTCTAATTTAAACTTGAAATTCAAAACATCATGCCACATGTATGCAATACATAAAATCCAAATATTACACAAATGCAACACCACTAGTTTCCTAAATTTTATCAAATAATTAATAATTAGGCCGATAGGCTTTTCCTTCCAAGCAAGCTCGCCTCCCTACACCTAATTTATTGTCTCACACTAAACCCTGTCTCACACCCTGAAACTGCAATTTCTGGTATAAAAGTGATAATTGGTTTGGGTTTGCCATACAGTTTTTCTCTGCTACCAGTAGCAGGTAGCTATCGAAAGATATAAGCATTATCAAAGTCAGGAAACTATATGTTCTTTCACTCTGTTTGGTGTCGGTCTTGTTTGTTCAGGTGGTGGGTATCTAATAAAACTATGTGTTAGTTCTAGTCAAGTAGAATTCGAATTGTACTAAAGTTTGGTAATGAGATTTACGGTTTAAAAAAACTTGAGATTTTCTTCAAGGCTGTTGGGCATTCTTAAGACTTTAAATGTACTTGAAAGTGGATTCATTATTGAATCTGTGTTAGTTGTATAGATCTTGAAGTTGTTCCTAAGAAGATTTCTGAATATTTATGTGAGTTGATAAATCGTGCTGAAGTTGCTCTTAACCAAAACATTGTCATCTGGGTTTATCAGTTTTTTCTTATTCTTCTTTGGGATGTGATTTCATGTTGTCTTTGTTTTAAGATTTTTACTGTTAATGCAAAGGTTGAGGAGTTTGGCTTTACATTTGCCAGTTGCTAAAAGTTTCTAAAGCCTTTTCAACAAACCTATTTTGAAGATATCCTCCAAGCATAGTTGTCGATGAGACCATCTCCTTTACCTATTATATCAAACAATTTGTGTGTCTTGTATATGTTTGCAAATTTTGCATACATGTATACTAATGCACTTTCATTTGATAAAAATATATCCCTTACATTGTGCTTCAATCGATGTCAATATATTGTAACAAAGCGCTTCTATTTTGGCACAGGCTGGAAGGATCCTCGCAAAGGTTGTGCAATTTTGGCTTTGCAATTGGTAGTTACATTTTTTTTAAAGTTTCTAGAGTCGTTTCAAAAAATCCATTTAGTGCATATCCTCAGATCATTGCAGCCCATTACACAACCTTTCTTTGAGGTATTTTCTCAAGCAATTGAGATGTCTGGTCTTTCCTTCCATATTTTGCATACATGTCTACTAGGGCACTTGCAACTACAACATCTAACAAAAATCCCTCTTCTGTTATATTTTTATGGATGTCCATACCTTGCTCCAAATCTCCCATTCTAACACTAAGAGGAAAGATGCTAGCAACTGTGGTGGAATTTGGCTTTGAACCTACCAATTGCATTTTCTTGAAAGCTTCTAGAGCCTTTTTAAAAAATACACTTTCTTCATATGCTACAATCATTGGAGTTCATGAGACTACATTTCCTTGAGGTATTTTGTTAAACGATTTACATGCGTTTGTATGCTTCCACATTTTGTAGACTTTTCTACCAAGGCACTTGCAACTACAACATGTAACCAAAAAAAATACCCTTCCATTATGCTTTGCTGAAGTCCGTACCTTGTTCCAAAACTCCCATTTTGGTATTTTTTCCCCTTTTGCTCTGGTTGTTGTTTTGTCAGTTGCGAATTGTTTGGATGCTTTTAGTCTGGAGCTTTGCTCCAATATCAAAGAAAAGAAGGGCATTTAATTTTAAATTCACGGTTGCTCAAAAATATATAATACTAAATTTAATTTGAGATGTATGGTTTTTTTTCTGGAAAATCAAAATAAAATAATATAATCTGAAATATTTGATGAAGTAAAAAAAATTGCATGATCATATATAGAAATATTTCTAAACTCCATGATTATCCAATAGACTATTATATGTTGAAGTTTCACGGGTGTCCAAACTATGTACTACACATGCTGAGGTAGGTAAGAAATTGTGGACCAAGTATTTATGATTCATGTGTGTGCTTCTGTTGGACCGTGTATGAAAGAAAGAAGACGTGTTAAACTTTCAACTTATTTTTTATAACCCTAAAACAAAAGTGATGCCCTTATAATATCTCTATGCATTTTTTTCTCTTTTTTTTTTTAAAACCTAAAGCGTTCAACAAGGATGTCTTTGTGCAGCAACAAAGAAAGAAGAAAGTGACAGAGATAGAGGTGTTTGAACCCTAACTATATCGTTGATGACCAATGCAATCTAGTTTTGTAGCTTCCTAAGACTATCATACATTCAAAAAGTGTTAATTGTTCCTTGTTTTCTCGTGCATCCTGATGATGGCTCATGTAGTGTGATTCGAAACGTTGATGAAAAAAATTGTTCACACAATCTAATCTAGAAACTCAACACTCCAAGGGTTGAATCCCTCACCAGAAAGGTTCCCACTGTCCAATGTCATGTATTTTTAAGTTTTTAAAATTGTTTGATTTGGGTTTTTTCTATTTATTTAGGGTTTTGGTGTTCCAGACTCTAGCATTTCTGCTTGAAAATCTCCCAATGAAATATTTCATTAAGACCATCATTGCAAGCAAGCTGGGTTTCAACCAGTGTAACCATGTCTGAAAGGTTTGTCACTGTAATTCATACATCGTGTGGAGAGCAGAAAATGTGGAAATGTATTCTTCCTTTCTGAACCATCTTTGTGTATTAGCAGAGGAAGATGTCGTGCTTGTAGGTAAGAAATTAGCCAATTTTTTAAGGTTTCTAAAGCCAATTTAGGACTGTCAAACAACTTCCGAGCCATTGCATAGCATAGAAATTCTCCTATTTTTAAATAGGGTTTCGGAAGCCAATTTATAGCCTTCAGCTACTCATTATGACATGATTCTTTTAAGTATAGATGTTTCTTGTACTTATTGTTATTGAAAGGAAGGAACTATGTCGATTGAAAATTGGGAATAAATTAAGTGATTTAAATATGAAGAAATGGGATGAATGATAAATACTAGCTTTCATTGAATGGTTGGATTTGTTAATATAGATTTATTAAATTAAGGGTGACTTGTTTTCTTTTCTTTTCATTTCCTATCTTAGCAAATCCATTACCTCAAAATTTTGTTGACAAAAACTTGTGTTCAATCCATAATAGTAGGTGAATCACAATTACCCTATCATTTCTTATTCACGGCTATGGAAAAGTTGGAACGGATGTTTTATATGTATTGAAAATCATAAATATTTCTCTTTCTTATAAACTTCAAATTTTAGATGAATTAGTATTCAGTTATAACATTTTGATTAGGTTTTATTTTATTTTTGACTTAATAAATTTGTAACTTATCATGTAAGTGTTAGAATTCTAGCTTATATCAAATATCTAAAGCTTTATACAAATTTACTCTCTTAGTTTAATGTAAGACATCTATTTTTCCTTATTTTAAAATAGTTATAAACCATCTATTTTTCAAAAGGAACGATTGACCTTTTTTTTCAATAGTAGTATGTAGTTGTAGTATGTTAGAAATATAAAGTAAAATGAAAAAGATAGGGAAAGAATCCAAGAGAGTATGCAATGGAAAAGATTTACCAAATGTAGAGAGAGAGAGATTTTCCTTCAATAGATCAACCACAAGTACACCAAAATGCTCTAAGAACAAAGGCAAGAATACAAGAATTTGAAAGGGGAAAAACAAGAAAAACCCCTTGTGAACAATATGAATATGGCTCAAAGCCTAAAAAATGAGAGCAATAAGCTCATTACAATATTGTAAGAATGAGAATGAGAGAAGAGAGAATAAATCCAACTTAGAATCCCTATGAGAACCCTAGAATGCTAAGAAGTGTGTAAGAGTCATCTCTTAAGTAGAGATGAGTGGAGGAGTTTGCATGTAACTCCATAGTCTATGTGTGTCACATTCACATTTGGTGTGTGCCATGTGTAGGAATCCTCTTAAGGAGCAATATCTAATTTCCTTATTAAAGGAATTACAAATAATATGACATGTCCTTGGTATAAATTTTAATTACATTGTTACCAAGGAAAGATTAATTCTAACATCCCCCTTTAATCTTTACTTGGGGAGATGAGATCAATAGGTATGAAACCCAAATGTTTACAATGATTTTGAGATGTTTCTTTTGAAAGAGTCTTTAGGAGATTGTTGATAGCTTGATCATCATGTATTTCTTCAACTGGATCAGTGGAGCTTGAATGGTACATAGGAATGTTTGCTAAGTGGATAGCACTTTGACAATACAAAGATGTAATTTCTTGTGGAGGGGGGCCCAAATCTTCAAGTGACCATTGATATTCTTGAGACGCATTTATGCATTCTATACATTCATTTGTAGTAGAAAATAGAGGTGGAGTGTGATCAACACCCGAGCCTGCAATAAGGCAAGAAACACTAGTAGAGTGCCCATCATTGGGATCGCCTAGTGCTGAATCAATAACACTTTGGAAAAAAAAATCATATTGTGAATCATCAACCATATAATCAAGAATGCAATCTTCAGTTGCATAAAACAAATCTGTAACATATTCATCATAATAGGAGACATCAAGAGGAGGAGAGCTATCATCATTAACCTCCAAAATAATCATAGGATTAGTACCATCATTATGAACTTCATCTTGAGTAATGCACATATCTTGCAAAGTAACATTAAGAAAGTTAGAGATAATTTCCTCTTCTTGTTCAAGAATATCATCAACATGAGAGAAAGGATCGTCAAATTGTATTTCATCATAAGGAGAGAGCATATAATCACTTTGAGTAGGAAGATAGTAATCAAGAGGGTTATTGCAAGAGTATCCTTCACCATAATAATCATCCCAAATAGTATTATCATCATAGTGAGGATTAGACATCCCATATCAAATAGCAAAAGTTTGATGAGTGTTATGATTAGGATTATATGACTTCCCATGTTTAATTTTCTTAAAACAATTATTGATCACATGACCATCTTTCCCACAATAATTATAGTGAGGTCTATTAGAATTGTTATGATAACCACTATTATGATTATGATTATTTGATCTATTATTATGAGATCTAGACATGAAAGCATGGTCATTAGATTTGAGTGAGCCAAATTGAATTAACTTGGCCTCTTCTTTACGTAAAAGTTGTTGAAAGATAACATAAGTGAATTGAGATGCTAACAAAGGAAGAGCTAATTGAGAATGTATATTAGTTATAAATTGCTGAAATTGCCTAGGAAGGAATTTTTTTTAAATGATATGAAATAACCGAATTTCAGATAAAGTAACTCCTAAACCAGTTAATTGACTTCGAAAAAAATCAAAATTAAGTAAAAACTCATCCATACTTGAGAAATTTGTATACCTAAGATATTCCAATTGATCTTGGAGTTAAATCTTTCAAGATTCAGTTGCACTATCGAAGGTATTTTTCAAAATAGTCCATGCTGCATGAGCTTCAGTACAGTGGGCAATTAATACATATAAATCTGGATGTAAAGAAATGCCTATAAGGCCTAAAGCCTCGTCATTTTTCTCATTCCAAGAATCAATATCTTCCTTAGAGGCAGTAGTAGCGAGAACAAAAGTCACACTAGTCACCACATCAAGAATATGTTTAAAGCGAAAAATAAAAGTAATATGAGACTTCCAAGCGTGATAATTGGAACTAGTTAATTTAATTTCTGGAATTAACATTGACATAATGAATTAAAATAAACTTAAATACAAGTTGCAGAATATAGTGATGAAGCTAAAAAACCAACTTAATGCGATTAGTAAATGCCATTATGCAAGAATTTTTAACAATTAAAATAATTTAAATTTTTTGTGAAAGTGATGAAACAAATTTTTCTTGCAATTAAATAATGATTTAGCAATAGAATTAAGTTTAAATTGATAAAGTGGAAACGAGTTTAAAATGATTTTGAGAAAAATTAAGAGAGAACAAATGTATAATCGATTAAACTTTTTTGATTAAAATATTTTAAAATTAAATTTAAAGATTAAACTCAAATTGTGAAAAATAACTTTGTGAATTAAAATATTATACAAATATGATTTAAAATAAAACCAAAGAATCTAAGGATAAGAGAATAAACTAAATATAGAGCTGAAAAACCTTGCCAACAAACCTGCAAGTAAAAATGTTACAAAATGATTAGCCTGCAGCATTGGTTTAAAAAGATGAATAACCTCCAAGGAAAATGATAAAATTCTCTATAGATGAGACAGAGAGAAGAGCTGTGAGATTAGATGTATGCAAAACTTACAGAATTATTACAGAATTGTTTTCTTTCTACCTTATCTTATTAAGACAAAGCTAGAAGAAAGAAGATAAAAAAATGTTAGTAGGAAAGGAAATGCAAACAGGTTGAGTGAGAAGCAAGATGACAAAGGTAGAGGAAGGAAGCTATTAGAGACAAAAAGGGAGGTGAGGCAGCAAAAGGAGAAGAAACATGAGGGAGTTTCTTGAGCAGCTAGGCTATGTGAGCAACTGAAGGAGAGGGAGCATACAAAAAACTACATGAGCAGCTCCAAACCACCAACAAAAACTTACTCCCCTCTCCTTGCCTAACGCATGTAAGGGAAAATACAGCTCAAGCAAGAGGGAGAAGAAAATTTGGAGGAGAAAGCAGCCAAGGGGGCACCAAGAGAGAAGCAGAGGTGTTGCGTGAGGCTAGGAGCAGTGGTTTGAGGAGGAATCTAGAGATTGCTATCCAGATTTATGACTGTCTCAAAAATAAATTCCTAGTGCGGGGGAAATAACTCAAAGATGAACCGTTGGATGTGGCTGAATTTTGGATATGATTTACAAAACCCAATTATCTAGAACTCCACCAAAGCGATTGTAAAAATTATTTATAGTTTGAATGTTACAAATGCCTGAGTGAGGGTCTATAAAATTGTCTTCAAAATGACACTCACATAAATGTTTAAATGGTTTTCATAAAAGGAAAAGAATAGAGATTAAAAAATAGAGATATATAACCCTGCAGATAAATATGCTTGAATAACCTTCAAAGTGTTAGTACTGATTTAATGATAAAGATCATCTGCAATGCATATCTGAAATCTTCCCTTACGGTTGCCCGACAGAGGGAAAGACCATACAAAAGAAACTGGGTTTGGCGGTAAACCGTCCAAACCCAAAAAAAAAATTCAAAAAGAAAGAAGAAAATCCGTGCAAATAAGAGTTAGATCAACAAAAAAC
>MU226477.1:5244401-5256278 GCA_018584345.1 Thuja plicata
TATGTGTATATATACACATGTGTGTACACATACACACATGTGTGTGTATATAAATATGTGTATATACACACACGTGTATATACACACACATGTATATACACATATGTGTATATACACACATGTGTGTATATGTGTATGTGTATATATACACATGAATGTGTGTGTATGTGTGTATATATACACACACATATATGTGTATATACACGTGTGTGTGTATATACATACATGTGTGTGTATATATGTGTACATGTGTGTATATACATACATGTGTGTGTATATATGTGTATGTGTATATATACATATGTGTATATATATATGTGTGTATATACACACACATATGTGTATACATGTGTGTATATATACACATGTGTGTGTATACACACACATGAGTGTGTATATATACACACATATGTGTATACATATGTGTGTATATATACACGTGTGTGTGTATATACACACACACGTGTGTGTGTATGTGTATGTGTGCAAAAACAAAGTTCCAATTCCAATTCCAATTTTGTAGAACCAAACGCAGAATCTGCATCTTCTGTCATCTTCCAAGTGAACCAAACAGGACAGCCTAATTCTAGAATTCATTTTGAGAATAGCCCAATTGCCAGAATGGATTCAATTCCAGAATAGGCAATTCCAGAATAGGCAATTCCAGCATGCACAAATTCCACGAAACAAACGGGCCGGGAATAATGTTTTGGGTATGGATTAAGTTAATTGAGAATCATTGCCCGTTCTTTTATAATCTCTTAAATGTTTGGTCCCAGGCATTAATTTGGAATAAGCATTAGTTAATGCTAGAATAATTTAATTCTCTGTTTGTGGCATTTTTTGAATTTTCGAATTAGAAAACTAATCCCCATTTTGAGACCAATGCTTGCATTAGTTAATTCTAAAAAAAACGCTGGAATTCATTTCTTATTCGAAAATAAGCTATTTATGGATTCAAATTTTTTTATTTTTTTATTTTTTTATTTTTTATTTAATCCTTTTTTTTTAATGTGGGTATGTATATATATACACATTTGTGTATATATGCGTGTGTGTATATATACATACATATGTGTATATACATGTGCATGTGTATATATACACACACATGTGTGTGTGTATACGTGTGTGTATATATATACATGTGTGTGTATACACACATGTGTGTGTATATATACATGTGTATATACACACACATATATACACATGTGTGTATATACACACATGTGTGTATACATATGTGTATATACACATGTGTGTATATACACACATGTATATGTGTATGTGTATATATGTGTATGTGTATATGTGTACACAAGTTAAAAATACATATTGTTAAAATTAATTAAAAAAATGAAAAATAATCCTTATTCCAATTCTACAATATGGGATCCAAACGCAGAATAGCTTATTCCAGCTTTCATTTTTAGGATTAATTAATCCGAGAATAGGTCCTTATTCTAGAATAGGCCTATTCTGGAAAATTTAATGCCATGCACCAAACGGGCCCTTAAAAGTTATTTAAGCAACATTGCCCGTCCTTTCATAATTTCTTTAAAAAAAAGTATGTGTTTAGTGTGTGTATGTAAGGATCCTATGTTTGTGTTTAGTGTGTCTATGAGGATCGTATGTTTGTGTTTATTAGTCCCTGCCTTTATAGCATGGAACTAATGTTTCTGATTGAGCATTTGGTTATTAATTTAAGAATAATTTTTACTATGTGATATAGTTTGTAATGTTTATATTTTATACATAGTAATTTTTTGTTTATTTTTTTTCCTGTAAATGATATATTTTATTAATAATAATGGTAAAAAGCTAACAGACCTGGTGCAAGTGGGCATACTACCAAGAAATAACCAGAAAGAAAACCTACGGTTGTAGCCTGTGAAAATAAGTTGATATACTAACCTACTAGTCTACCCAAACCGAGCCGAAAAGAGAACCACACCCGGTAATGTTCCCAAACATGCCAAAAAAACACATCGAGCATTCCAAAATAATGCCAAAAAAAACATACAATCCCTATTGGCCCATTACATCCGAGAAAGACCCACTAGAGAGAAAGGGGAATGAAGAAGAAGGGGACCCATAAGATGCAGATGTCGCTACTAAAAAAGACAGTCTCTCATCCACCATAACCAGACTGAGAACCTTGCCTGAAACAGTAAACTCATCAAGCATAAGTAGTTGATCCTCTAGACATGGTGCAAGAATCTGAAGGGGGGGCGGGGGCTAGAAGAATATTATCACCAATACATCTGACATCCGTGAAGCTTGGAATTATCCACCCAGACCGAACTAGTAACCATAGCTGAGACACCTGCACATACTCCTCCTCAACATTTGGCAAAGAACAATATTAGAAATATTGGCATGATTGAACAACAAATGAATTTAGTGGAAAATGTAAACTAAGCAATAGTAAGAGACCAAAGCGAAACGAGAAGGCAAGAAGAATCATCCACCCCATTATGCAGGAAGGAATTAGGGACAAATTAGTTCTCACAATTGAGCCAAATACCAAAGCACAAGTAACTATCATACCAAGCCCAATTCAAGAGCACAAATAATTGTACCAAACAAAGACCCAGTTAAAAATAACAACCATAACATTTTATTATGAAGTTTTCAGTGAACACCTTCATGGGCAGTAAAATGAACCTCTTAAACAACAAAGTTAACATAAGTAGATCAGATTTTTTATACGTGAACAACTAGAAAAGAGAAAGAAACGTTCACTGCAACCAAAACAGACATAGCCTCCTCACTGAGCCTTGCCTAGAAACAAACTAAAACAGCCCCCAATGGAGCGGGTTGAAAACATTTGATTGCAAAGGAGCAGTTGATAGAAAGCACTCTCTTGTTCACAGTGCTCCCATCATCGTCATTTGAATTACCCCCGCTCACTCGTCACTCCCTTCTGCTACTATTTTGCGTGCATTTGTTAAAGTTATATTTAACTATTTAATATCATAAAAATCTATAAATGTTTAATAAATTATTTATGATGTTCAAGCTGATTGATGCAATACATAAGTTATCAAGGTGAACCAATTGATTGGATATGACAATTTGAGATATAAAACATTGATATCTAAATCATATATTAGTTATGTAATAAGTTTTTTTAGATATCCTGTAATGTTTGTATCTCAGATTTCGGAATTAAAACCCTTTAACTACTTTTGCTTTAACTCTTGTGCAATTATGTAATCTTTTAATCCTTTTAAAATTTATTATGTTGAGGAAAATATCACTTTTAATTCACTTGAGGCCAAATTCAAGGCCTTTTTGTAATTCGACAATGTTTATTTATATATGTTTTTTAGTATTTTATGCAATAGATTATGACTTTCATAATAAAATTGTTTTCCACATTAAATACAATTAACATTCTTATTAGTACTTATTGCTCTCATAAATAATCAATAGTCACCCTCAAAAGATAACTCTCAAATGATTTATAAGTATTCAAAATTGTAATGCTACTATTCTTTATATATTCCTCTCCTCTTTATATATTTGCTCATTATTTAACTTCAATATATCGTGAGCATACCCATTGCACACTAAAGTGTGATTACTAATATTACATTAAATGAAAACTTTATTTTTGCCTATCAAAACAAGTGCTACGTAGTGGCGAAGTATTTGCCTAATAATTAATTATAGTTCTAATATTAAATATAATTTAATAATAATAGAGGTTATGAAACTATAAAATATTTTAGTAAATAATTATTTTGATAGCTAAAATTAGAATGATACATAATTTTTATTTGTAATGAAATTTTAAAAATAATTATTATTTTTCTTTATTTCACAAAAAAAATACATATAGTATTATGTCCTAAAAAATTGCCTCAAAAATTGCAATGGACATAGTGCTTCCAGAAATCTGTGTAAGTAAGACCCCGAATTTATTAGCCAATCAACATGAAGAAAAATAATTTTTCGTGAATTTTTTACTTAAAAATTTCACATGTATAGTTTAGAAAAATCTAAAAAGAAATTTAAAAATAAACATAGTTAATTACAATTGATTGAAATAAGTTTTTTTAATTACTCATGAAGAAAAACTCATTACAATAGCATATAGCCTAATGGCAAATAGTAATAACTTGGCAAACCGTAAATATTAAAGAACGATGCATAGTATTCAATAAGACAAGTAAAGCAGACTGAATTTTTGGCTTTTTTTTCTTTGTTTTTGTTTATTATTTGGCATACTCACAATCGGTGGACTAACAAATTCATGGAATCTTCATGGAAATTAAAGTAATCCTTCTGCGAGGTATAAACTAGAAAACTCTTGTCACTTAAATTCTTCATTTTTGCGCCTACTCAAAGTGGAGGACTCTCTCAGTTATATTTTTTGTATGGCTGACAGTCGTTGAGAGAGAAGTATGTCTGCACCATTCTCAACACCAGCACAAAAACTCCTACCAGCAATGCCGCCAATTTCCACGGGCTTGACAAAGTATTCGAGGTGCGTGTCGTAGTGCTTTTTGATAATCACTTCTCTTATTTGAGCTTTCAGGCCCCATCGAAGCTCAAGAAAACCCGCAGGCAACAAAGTCTTAGACATACCGTCCCACATCCTTGCCATGTAGTTGTCGGTGATCATCAAGCTCTGTTGATCAATGACGTGGCTTCCTCGTAGCAACGCCATGTCTTTAGGGGTGTCAATCAGGGAGTTCATAATTTCTATCGAAAGTCTCTGATTAGAGGCCATTTGCAGAGGTTAACACAAGTATGAAGTTTTCATGGCTTCGGGGCTCAAGTGGAAAAATAAGGAGACGTCCTTTTGCATCACACGAGTACTCTACATGAGATTTCTAATGAATATAGATTTGACATTTTTTGAATTAATTAGGCCTATGTTTTTTGAAATGCATCGAATGTAGGTTTTTTATCAAATATAAACCTCCAAGTTTGACGTTCAATGAAAAATAGTAGAAAAGAGAAAAAAAAATTAAAAAATAATAGTGCCCTCCATCTTTGAGTCTACTTTCTATCAAAAAAATGAAATTGAATTTCAATAAATACACAAATTATAAGCTATGTAGTCAAGGTATGTCAAAATTATGGTTTACTCAACTTCAAACGTTCATAAAATATGCAATAATTATGATCATGTGGTCAAAACAATTGCATGCCCTCTGTATGGATGTTACAAAACTAAATTCAAAAGAATCACAATGACATCTAGTTTAGAAAAAAAAATTATGCTCTATGAAGTCAATGTAACTCTTTGAAAATGACATTTTCAGCAACATAGCAATTTTCGTGGGAGAAAAAATAAACCATTCAAATCAATTTAAAAATAAAAAATAAAAATATATATTTAGAATCTAGACAGAAAATCCTAAAAGTCTCTAGTTTACTTCATCTTCTGATTTCTAACGGTTTAATGGCAATATGCATCCGAATCTGAAAGTTTTTTTCAAATGTAGAGTTCAGTGTCTATTAAGGCAAAAAAGTGTAACCCACTATTGTGGGTTCACCCAATTGTCTATTCAAGAGCTCATGTAATAAGCATACAATTATAAAAATATGAAAATATATATAATTTCGTGCTCAATGACAGGGTTACAAAAAATAGGTTTGAACCATTGTCGATTTATTAAACTGTTACTCATAATTTTACTACCCGTTGTGGGTGGTGATTATTTCAAATACATAAATTGCCAATTCGCTTCCAACAAAATAAAAAATAAGTTAATCTACCATAAAACACAAATATCATGATGAGCAAATAAAACACAATCTAAATATTATGGAGAGTAAATCTAGCCTAGAGTGAATTATAGCATAGAGAAAATACTATGGCTATCTCTTGTAGGTTAACCAAACACTAGATTATTTAAACCAACTGTAGCTCGTACTAGTATCATTCATTGTCTCAATTGACCATTAGACTGATAATTTTTCTTTTTCATTTATTAGGTTGGGTATGATTCAATTTATGTATATATATTATTGAAAAATTAAGGCTTAAAATTAATAAAAAGTCACTAGTAATTTGGTTTTGGGAGGTTTTTCATAAGAAGTTGGTTTTGAGGTTAGTTTAGTAGTTATTTGTGGGAATGGATTTATAAGTCAATTTACAACATTATTCTAATTATATGATTCACATTAGAGTATTAAAGTAATAAATTTGTTCATGTATTAATTTGTGACATTTGATATATATATATATATATATATATATGTGTGTGTGTGTGTGTGTGTGTGTGTGTGTGTGTATACATGTATATATGTATATCTATGTATATATACATATCTAAGTATATATATGTGTGTGTGTGTGTGTGTACACATATATATACATATACATATATGTATATATATACATATATGTGTGTGTGTGTATATATGTGTGTGTGTATATATACACATATATATATACATATATGTGTGTGTGTGTATATATGTGTGTGTGTGTGTGTGTGTGTGTGTGTATATATCATTTAATTCTAAAACTAAAGCATATGTTTAGAAGGTTTAGTAGCTATTTTGTAGATTTCTTTAGAAGTAGTTAGTAATATTCATGGTATCATCGTTATGAAGCAGTAAAGAGAAGCAATGATGTCATGAATGTGGAGATGTGGAAAAACTAGATGAAGAATAACTTAGGGGTGAAAGAACTAGTATGGCTAAGGTGGTCAAAAAATTCATCCTCTATATGGGAAAGGAAATTATATTTACCCTAATCTCCACATAAGAATAATTAGAATATGCAAGTTGACTAAAAGGATGGAAGAAGCTCCTTACGTGGGTTTTGAGAGGTATTGACAAGGATTTTGGTCAATCCTAATCAATCATTTGAGAGGTAAAATTTCGTTAATACCATAATTATTGAGTTGTGCTTTAATAATTCCTCTTGCAAGGATGTACTTGTTGTATGAGGATAATGATGAGTTGATTGATCAAGATAAGACTTCATCTATTATTTGGAGCACTTCTATGTCATCAAAGAAGGCAAGTTAGATCCACCATGAGATTGAAGAATTAGCTATGATAATGAATGTGAACCTTAATATGGATGAATGTGTGGGAAAATTTGTATGCTATAAGGAAACTAAAGTAGAATTGGTTGAGGTCCCTCCAAAGATTATATACTTAAAATGTATCGCATATGTGAAGGCTCATGAAGATTTTCTAGGGCTTGTGTAGATTTCTTTACCATTCTACATATACATTTACTCTGAATATTACAACCAAGGCTTGGGGAAGGGTAGATGTATTATGCTTTTATCCTTCAAATGATGAAGATGCATGGAAATTAGGAGCTATATTTCTATATAAACAAGGGTTGCAAGACAAGTATAGTCCCTGCCAAGGCCTGCAAAATTGGCATGCCATTAGCAAGGGAGAAACACGAAATATGTGTCCAGTTGATTTTTTGATGGTTAGAACTGTTTTAGCAATGTCAACATAATTTTCTATATCATGAATTTCAAATAGCCATTTAAACACTATCAAAATGGTCAGCAAAAAAACATAATTGCAAATTTATATGATGAACAAATAGAATGAGAAATTATTAATTCTCAAGTAAATTTTTTTTATGTTACAATATATTTACCTTTACAACCTCATTTTCTTGTGAATAACCTCCTACAAGAATAACTAACAGTGAACCATTATATATTATAATTATTTTAATAAATTAACATTTATGTATGCTAGTTTATTTATTATTGTCTAAACTAATATTTATGTATAAGATAAACTATAGATGTAATATTTCAATATAACCTCCTTATTACATGAACATGAACAAAAGCTAGAACACTATAAGATTTGAACACAACAACCCTTCGAGAGACTTTGATGAAGTACATTGATCAATTCTTCTCACTCGTCTAAGAAACACCAAACTAACTCCGCTCATCTGAGAAAACCCAAACTAACTCTATTAGTGGATCTCTTGACTATACTGATGGAATGATAGAAAGGTGCGTATTAGAGATGGGAGGGTTGAATCAGTACCCTTAACCGAATCATTAGTTGCTTTCACCATAAATGAAATACCATTGAATAAATGTAAATGCATGTAATCAAAACAATAAAACATTCATGAAACTAAAATACACATAACACATGTATTTTTGTATCGCAGAAACCCTTGTTAGAAGGTAAAAACTACAGTGGGGATGGAACCCACAAAGCTTCACTACTACAGTAATAAAGTAGCATGTTAGGGCTTACTAAGATTGATTACTTCTAGTGATCTTACCCTGTTAGGAATAACAATCAGATTTGTTAGATCTACCTTGTGAAAGGATTTTGCAATACAATGTATGTGTGAACTCGGTTAGGAGATTTGAGCAAAGACAGTTAAGTCTACTCTGTTAAGAGATTTTGATTATGTTACAATTGTTAGAAACTAACAAGAAATTGTGACCTGAATAATACAATCTCAATATTATTGATATCAGATCCTTTAAGCGCAATGATTTTATCACCTTGTTGTGATTGATAATACCTTTTGTACTGCACAGTAGCCTTGTGTCTATTCTGAATAAACTGAATGCTTTAATTAAATCCTTATGCTAAAACCCTTGTCTGGTCTTCAAATGTCCTTAGTGCGGCGGCTACTTGATCATACTTCGATCATTAATAACATCTTGACATTCATATATCAAACTATTTTACCTAATTAGGGTTTTACAATATCTTAGAAAACCTAAGATCAATGGTTTACAAAATTTACCTTGATCATCTATACATATGAAACATAACCAATAAATAATTACATTCGCAATTAATGTCCTCCTCGATATTGGTAATCAGTTATCTAGCTTGGAAAAAAGTTGTTACCTAGAATGATGTGTCATTACAAACTTTTATGTAACTACTGGTTCACTCGGTGAATACTGTCTC
Organism: Thuja plicata; assembly: GCA_018584345.1. Taxonomy (NCBI): domain Eukaryota; kingdom Viridiplantae; phylum Streptophyta; class Pinopsida; order Cupressales; family Cupressaceae; genus Thuja; species Thuja plicata. Next base: position 5,253,300 of record MU226477.1, read on the forward strand.
TCGATGCTTAGTGTATGTTGCTCGGTAATTATGTTGCTCGGTGATCACTGTACTCGGTTAAATTTGCGCTCGGTGATCATTACCGACTAGATTTTCTTTGACACGGTTACTGATTGGTCAATTTGAATACTAATAACAACCTTCAAACTAATATGGAGTAGCATTCTCCCCCTTTGGCATTAGTATCAAAAACTTTATATATGTACACCTAGTAACTCATACATAGCGACTCCCTCTTTGTGTATATATATATATATATATATATATATATATATATATATATATGTTTCCCCGTTTACATATATTTCCCCCCTTTTTTGAAATTAATGACAAAAATAAATAACTTACAACTTGTCAAAAATGTTGGGATGGGTCTTCTGGAGATTTTCCATGAGTTTCTCTCATTCCTCCTTTAAATGCTCAAGGGTCAACTACTCCAAGTTCATTTGAGCATGCATATCATAGATGTTCTCAGTAACTGATATCTCATGGGTAGAAAACAAAGATTTTGCCTCTGTCACATGCTTATGTTTCAATGTTAAATGTGGTAGTAACATGGACTAAAGCTCAGTTACATGTTCTCTTCCTTTTTCAAATCAATTCTCAACTGCTGGGTGTGGATAATCTTAGAGTAATGCAATTGAAATGCATGTTTCTCAGTTGTGAGATGACTGGCACTATCCTTTAGATCATTATCTAATTTTTGTATCTTTTCACTAATCTTGGTAGTGAAGTGATCCTATGTGCACAACTTCTGAAGAATTGTAAGTACTTGAGAAATAATACTTTCCAGGGTTGTTACAATCTCAGAAAGTTTTACCTTGTTCACTACCACTTCATGGCTGATCTTTTCAGTAAGCTTGTACTGAATCTTCTGCTCGGATCATTCTTCTATCATCTTCTCGACATCAATATTTGGACCATTTATTGTCTCGATGAGCAGTGCAAGTTGATCAATGATTGGGGCTGATTCATCTATGTTTACATCAGAAACAACCTGCATCAATATCTCCTTGGCTGCTTCTAGCACCTATGTATTCTTTTGTTCTAACCTCATCTTTTCTTGAGTTGATTTTCTGGTGCATAGTTCTCCATATTTCCTAAGGGATTCATGATCAAGTGTCCTTGGGTCACATTCAAGTATGTCAATTATCTCATAAAGTGTGACTCGACCCTTTCTCCCTTTCTTCTTTTTCTTCTTCTTTTCATGTACTACACTGGAGGCAGGAGATTATATTAATAAGAGTTGATCCTTGTGCTTAGGATTTGTCTCTGGTGCCTCGGTGGGTGTGATGACTTGTTTGGGAGGCTCGGTTACTAACCTGGTGTCATTTTTAGAAGTGTCTATCGTGGACTTTGTATGACCTTCATCCTTATATGCCACATCAGTTGTTTCTTTCCTATGTAGTAGCTCTACTGTGCTTGGTCTCCTTGCCAGTTTTATCACCCTTGTCTTCTTGTGTATCTGTGACCTGCTCTGGTAGCTTTTTTTCCAATTGTGTTTCATTTGCAATATCAATTGCTTGAACCAATATAGGCAGATTACCTGGTACCATAGCTTAGGCCACCTCGGTTGCTTCTTTGTCTTCAAGGTTCTCGGTAGCACCAGTGATAACTTCATCTTCCTTCACATCATCATCTGGGTTGCCTTCATTTATATCATTTATTGTGATGTCGTCATGTCCAAGAGTAGTTAATAGTTCAATAATTTCATCCATGACATTGGAAGCATCATTAGTAAGGTCTACTATGTGTGTGTCCTCCTCAGCTTTCTCTGTGTCTTCGACATTAATAGGCTCGAGACTCGGTCAATCTCCCTTGATGTCGAATGTGGATGTTATAGCCTCTTCCCTCTTGGTAGGACTCAAGAGATTGGTCCATATCAAAGTGCTCTCTTCATCAACTTCTTTCAACTTCCCTTGAAGAATTTTGAATTCCCTAGATTGCATTGAAAAATTATTTGCATATGTCTTCATGGCTTCATCAATCTCAGCAACACTGTATTCAGCCTTAAGAATAGTGAGTGATTCCTCTCTCATTTGTTTCTCTGTTGTTAGTGCATATGTTCATCTTGGTGATACTTTATCATAAATTTCTTGACGTATGTATGTAGCAAATTCTGTAGGAACTCTTCTATAAGTGATCATCATACATATAATTGATTCTTCCAACTTGTCCTGATGCTCAGTGCTCAGGCTTGCATATTTGTGTAGCTTTGGATGACTCAACCTTCCAGATGACTTAATTTCTTCAGCTACTTCATCAAAATTTTGTGGTATCTTATTCTTTACAACTTTGAATTGATCAGTATTTTCATCAGATTCATCATTGTCATATTTTCCTCTAACATACTTCTTCCTTTGTCTCAGTGTAGGGAGCTCGGTGGTGGCCTTAGACTTTCTCATCTGATAAGTGTATTTTGGTGAAGCTCATGTTATTCTGACAATTCATTTCTTTAAAGTTGGTGAATTAGTTGTCACTGATCTTGTTCTTGTCCTAGTTGGAGTCTCAGCTTTTATTCCTTTACCCTTCTTAGCCTTAGGTGACTCTTATTGTACCTCATCAAATTTTGTGGCCTCAGTATCTTGATCTTCTCCTTCACCAATTGGATTCTACTCCTTAGTATTGTGTACATAAATATTTTCACACTTCTATGAATCATTCCATTCAAGGTTGCTCAAGAATGAGGCCTCAAATATCGATCCATAGCTCTTTAGTCATGGATGTGTAAAAATGTAAAATGAAGGCCCTCAGATTGACCTAGTTGTGTCTATTGCAAATACACCATGAAATGAGAGGTTCAAATGCATAAAAATTAAATCTACTCTATATGATAACAATGCATATTATTTTATGAAAGGAAATATGAATGCAAATCTAATCTATGAAAATAAACATGATTCTAATCTACATGAGGAGCCATGAATGCAAGAATAAAGAAAACAAGAAGAGAGCTTGAGTGCTCAAATTCTCCTCCAA
>MU226477.1:5309626-5321890 GCA_018584345.1 Thuja plicata
TTGGCAGCAAGTGCTACATCAAGAGAGATGATGGTGTTGGTAAGTTTGATGCTAGAAGCGATGAAGGTATTTTCCTTGGTTACTCTACTAAAAGCAAAGCATACAGATGTTTTAATTTGAGATTAAAAAAGATAATTGAAAGTACTCATGTAAAGATTGATGAGAAGTTCATGGTTCAAGAAAGGTATTATGAATATGCACCTATGATTGAGGATGAACCCAGGTCGAGCAGTAAAGACATTGTTATTGAAGAAATGTTTGATTGCCTTGATGTTTCATGCAATGAACCTGAATCAAGAAAAGAAGTATCACAGATTACAGATGAGGATGATACACCAAAAGTTTCAAAGTTCACATCTAGGTATCATTCAAAGGAGGATATCATTGGAGATTAGAGCAGCAGTGTGTTGACCAGATCAAAAGAAAAAAGGTTAATAGAGGATGAAGAGGTATGTTTACTTTCACAGATTGAACCTTTAAATGTTGAAGATTCTTGTAAGGATTCTGATTGGCAGAAAGAAATGGAAGAAGAATTAGATCAAATAATAAAAAATGACACATGGGAATTGGTCCCTAGACCCAGTGACAAAAATGTGATTGGAACAAAGTGGGTATTTAGAAACAAGATTAATGAAGATGGAACAGTAGTTAGAAACAAAGAAAGACTAGTGTGTAAAGGATATGCGCATAGGAAGGGATAGATTATACTAACACATTTTCCCCTATGAGAAAATTGGAAGCCATAAAGTTATTCTTGGCTTATGCAACATTCAAGGATTTTAATTATATCAAATGGATGTTAAATCAGCTTTTCTGAAGGGTGACTTGAAGGAAGAAGTTTACATAGAACTACTTGAAGGATTCAATCTACCAGAAAAACCAGATATGGTATGTAGATTAAAGAAAGCACTCTATGGACTTAAACAGGCCCCAAGAGCTTGGTATGAGAGACTAGATGGTTATCTTACCAGGATTGGATTTAAGAAAGGAGCAGCAGATTGTAACCTATTCATAAGAGAGACACCTGATGGACTACTACTTGTTGCCATATTTATTGATGACATTATCTTTGGTGATAATGACAAGCTTAGTTCAAAATTTGCAAAAGAAATATAGAACGAATTTGTAATGAGCATGATTGGTCCTATAAAATATTTTTTGGGATTAAATGTAAAGCAGACAGATAAAGGAATATTTATAAATCAGTCCAAATATGTGAGGGAAATATTGAAGACTGTAAACCAGTATGCACTCCTATGATAATTGGAAGCAATCTTTCTAAAGAAGATGATCCTGCAACAGTTGACAAGACATTATATAAGTCTATGATTGGAAAAATTATATATCTTACTCAATCTAGACCAGACATATCTAATGCAGTTGGCATTGTTGGAAGATTTGCAGCTGAACCAAAACAGAATCACATAATGGAAATAAAGAGAATATTCAGATATCTAAAAGGAACTATAGACTATGGCTTATGGTATCCTAAATCAGAGAAAGTACAACTTCATGTGTATACAGATACAGATTGGGTAGGTTATCTTGATGACAGGAAGAGTACTTCTGGAGGAGCAGTATTTCTTGGAGATAGGTTGGTTTCTTGGGTAAGCAAGAAGTAGAATTATATCTCTTAGTTGACAACAGAAGCTGAATATGTTGCAACAGCATTGAATTGTTTGACAATGGTTTGGATCAAATAGATGGTTAAATATTTTGGTTTACAGGTTGACTATCCTATTTTTATTCACTGTGATAACACCAGTACAATCAACATGTCCAAGAACCCTGCGATGCATGCAAAGACAAAGCACATTGAGATTAAATACCATTTTCTTAGAGAAAAAGTTGTAGATAATGAAGTAAAATTGGACTATGTGAGCACCAAAGAACAGTTAGTAGATATTTTCACAAAGCCTTTATCAAAAGATACTTTTGAGTATCTCAGGGAGAAGTTGGGAGTAATTCCCTCTCCTGAGTCTAATTAGAAAAAGCAGAAAGAACACCAGTCATCAAGTGACTGATGAATGGTTGACTACTCTACTTATAGAGTAGTACCTGTGCTTAATTGTTTATGGCACCCTTTGCCATTGATGTCAAAGGGGGAGTATATAGTAAGGGGGAGCATATACTCTGGGGGAGTATAAACACAAATAGAGGAGTTGCAGTAGTGTAGAGAAATATTTGATGAGGATATTGAGAAGATTGTAAAAAGAAAGAAGACACCAAGTGCTGAAGATGTTTTTAATATCATATGTTGCCATCAATGTCAAAGGGGGAGATTGTTGGAGATTTACTTCTGGCAACTAGTTGATTGTATGTTTGTCATTGATGACAACATATAATAGACAACAGTGTTTTGTATGTACTTATCAGAATGATGGTATCAAGCCTTGTGCAGTTATGTTCATGTTGTAGACATGTTTATTATGTCGTGATCATACACGCAGACTCAAATATGAAGCTTCAGTTGTGTTGTGTAATTCTGTTATGTGGCAGTTACATTTCTGGAGTTTGTCTTTACAGAGCCAACGTATTGCATTGGTTCTTGAGTTGTGCCTATCTTCAGGATATGCATGTGTATATTCATGATTAGTTATGAGTTGATGATAGTTATCTAAAGGTGCCAAACGTGTTTCAAGAAGATTGCAAAGTTAGATTTAATTTGGTGAGGCCGACTTAGTGAAGCGTCACATCTATTCAGTTTATATTTGGGCAGTTGTAATTATGCTTGCATGATTAGTAAAGTCGACAAGGATGTTATGAAGAGTTGTCTTATAGGTCCCATGATCTCATACTTTGAGGAAGATACTTATAGCAAGTCATTTGTAATACGCTAAGTATGAATGATATGATAAGAGACAGTACAAAGCAGAATATTAGTTGTGGTTCATTCATCAAGGGTCTATGTGAAGAAGCAGTAGAAGATTACAATACATTGGAACTAATCAAGAAAATAGGTCTACTCTACATTTCATCATCAAATATAGTGCATATCTATTCTACAAAAGGTTGTAGCCTTCACTACTGAAGCAGTGAACTTTTTGGACAGTGAGTCCACCACCCCTAATAGGGTTATTTGTAAAAGACTCCTAACAGGGTCCGACCCTTAACCAGGTCACTATACTTATTGCATTGTAAAGTACAAATCCTAATAGGGTTGAAATATCTTCTAACAAGGATTACTATAAACAATTATAGTTCATTGTGGGTACTAATTCCCACCGAGGTTTTTACCATTTGGTTTCCCCGTAACCAAATTATGGTGTTGTCTATTTGTGTTATCTGAATGTGTATTTGCTTTATTATATTCTAGAGTTAATAAGGTTAAAGAATTATATAAGCTGATAACTAATTCACCCCCCCCCTCTCATTTATCCTTTGGGACTATTCTAACAATGAGTCCACCTCATGCTCATGGTAAAGTAGTAGAAAGAGAGAAAGATGAAGATCATGGGCAAACTGCAAGAAGCTAAGAAATTGCTAAGTTTAAGGATAGAAGCCCCCAAACTGAGGATCTTAACTCGTACATCCATATATAAGGATAAATAAAAGAAAAACAAGTTCCTAGAGCTTACTAAGATTCCAAATCAACTAGTTGAAGATACCTTTCTAGAGAAAATGTCTCAACTACTAACATCATACTCAGAAAGCTATTGCAAGCGCACAAGTGATCAACTAAGAAGAGCAAGAGAATACATCAAGGAAAAGATAAGCATCCATGATCTAATCTAATAGAAAATTATTTTATGATTTGGAACCATGGACAATAGATCAAGACAATCATGGATGGACACATGCTAGGAAATTTTATGTTGCACTAGGTTATCTATGAGAGAGAAGAAAGATGAAGGAGAGTTGATGGTCTAGAAAATTGTTTTATACTAATCAACTCTACCTTGAGAAGTTTGCACCTACTGGCAGCTTAAAAGATGTCTTTTTTTTTTCCTTTTGGCGACTTTGTGTGTGTGTATATTGTGCACCTCATGAATCTTTTGTATTTAGGAAGATTTGTTTGTATATGTGCACTTCATGGATGGATACATATCACTTATAATCATGAAGATTGGTTAAATGCATATATGTACACCCCATGGATGGATATAGATCACTTATAACCATTAAGATTAGTTGTATGCATATATGTGCACCCTATGGATGGATACATATCACTTATAACAATGGGGATTGGTTTGTATATGTGCACCCCATGAATGGATACAAATCACTTATATCATGGGGATTGGTTGTGTGTAAAAATGCATAAGGAAAATGTGCAAGAGAATATACAAGGGATTCTATATGTATGCCTCCCCCCTTAAGATGGAAAAATAAGTACTATTTTGGTATCTTAAGGAAGTGATGAACAAGAATAGAAAAGTTTCAACATCAAGATAGTATCCACATGCAACACCCAGTCCAAGCCAAAGAGGTCAAAACTCCTATGACACCATGGAAGGGATGAATGTGAAGGGATACGATGCAATAAATGCAAAATTTATCCATGTGAAGGATGACACACTATTCAGTCTCCTAGGTAAGGGATTTATCCTACATGGAAACCCAATAGTTGTGTGTGTATTTTGTGGACCTGCAAGCTCCAACACAACACTTCAATACATCATTACATTAGTGAGAAAAACATGAAATAACAAATGAAAATCACATAGAAATCAATAAAATTGACATATTGCTTCCTATCTAAGAAGAGTTTGATAAGTGATATAATTTTCCCTCAGATTATGCATAAATCAATGAAACATTCATGCTTAGAATGGAAGATTTAGAGAGATGCAAGCTAAATGCTCAAACAAAGTTCATTTTAAGTGCACCGAAGAGAGATTATGAAATTACTATGAATAATGAACTAAGAATGCACTTAGATTGTTAGAAATCAGAGCAGCATAAGATTACTTTCAAATTCTAAAGATTAAGGGCCCATTGAGCTCAAAATTCATTCCTTTTATAGAATAATTTGAGGAATGAGAGGTCAAGATTTAATTGTGAGGAGAGGTGGAGATTGAATCCTTAGTAATCCATGTGAGGTGATCCAAGTGATTTAACTCTCATTGACTAATGGATTGACTTTCCATTTTGCAAGTGAGGAGTTGTAATTAGGAGGTTTTATTTAATTCCTTTTAATAAATTACCTTAGCCATGTATTTAATTGTTTTGATTTGATTTAATTAGATAAGGCAATAAATGTGAATTAGTGATAAGATCACTTTGATTTTTAGGAAGTAAAATTGATTTAAATCAATTATGCCAATTAATTGAGAAATTGTCTTGACATAATTAGGGGTATGATCACACTTAGCACAAATAGGGTCTTTGATCAGAGCAGACTAAATTAGGGTGGTTACATTTTCCCCTTTTTTATATTGATGTGTGAGCAGCGCATTGATTAAAAGAATGTTTGATGTTGACTTCAGAAAGTTTGAGAATTTTGCACTTGATTGAACAAAATGTCTGATGAGATCAGCCTTGCACTTGATTGAACTAAGCATGATAGTATTGACTTTGAAATTGATCAAACAAAGGTCAATAAAACAAAGATCTTAAAGATACCAATTTTGAACTTGATTGAACGAGAATTGATAATACTGACTCTGAACTTGATCGAACGAAGCTTAGTACGAAGCTGCTACAAGCTCTGAGGTATCAATTCTGAACTTGATCAAATGAGAATTGATAATACTGACTCTGAACCTAATCAAACGAAGGTCAGTATGAAGATTATAAGAGCTTAATAAAGATCTTATGATATGCAGACATAGATATCCGTCTTTTTAGCACTGAAGCCTTCTATCCAATAGTCCCGACTTGATCGAGGGAAACTGTCATGCCCCTAGTCTTTTGATGATTGAGAAATGAATGACTTTAAGTGTGGTCATGCCCCCTTGGGAACGGAATTGAAGGAAAAATAATAAAATCCCTCTGTAGAATGATATATCACTTGAACCAACCGATTGAATCGAGAAAGAATCAATTTAGAAGAAATGACGAAGGTGTGTTAAGAGAAAATAGAATTTTACCAAGTTGATTACATGAGAATGTAAGTTCTGGGTCTGATAAAATGATGTAGGACCAATATTTTGATGAAGAATGCGTGATTTGATGATAGAGAACTTGGAAAACTGATTGTGTAAAGCCTGCAAATCATTTTCTGAGCATGTATAGTGATTCTGCATTTTTTTTTTAAAAACAAATTTGGGAGACTATCATAAAAATGTGTAGCATGTTGTTGAAAACATCATCTTCACATTTGATTTCATTCCTAATTGATCATTTAAGAAGAAAATTGAATTTTGATAGTCCGGGAAGAGTTTGGGAGCTCCTAAATAGCTCAAAAAGGTCAATATATATCTCAAAATTCATTTTTACTCATTCATTTTCACTTTTTTCATCATTAACTCTAGACCTCTATACAGAAGATGGTGGTTCCCATGGAGAAACATTGATTCAATCTTGCACGTCGATATCAATTCTCGGTTGATGACGCACCACCGATGAGTACATCGATATCTACCTGTTCATGCTTCCTGGTTTGATTTTTGTCAAATTTTGTAGTAGTTATTAATATTTTATCTCTACATCACATCCCATGTCCTGGGTCACATCTAGTCCATCCTGTGTCGCATCTGGTTTTCACACAAAATCCTAGATCGCACCCTTTAATTTTAGGATCACATCATGTTTTCTTGTTTTGTCTTGCATAGTGTAAAATCCTGTCTGTTTTTGAATTTTGTCGTGTCCTATGAAAATAGGATCACACCCTGCATCCCACGTCACATCCTATCAAAATAGGACCACTTCCCAGATTCCCCATCGTATCTGGGAAATTGCACGTCGTATCTAGTTTTTAGGATCGCACCCCATCAAAACACAGCCATTTTGAGTTTAGGAGTTAAGTTTTGTCCAATTTTGACTATTTTCTCTTTCTTAAGGCCAAAAAGACGTAACTGATAGCTTTTCTGTGTATTTGTCTTAACTAAAATATTGATTTGAAAATGTACTTGTGTTCCTTAAATAGATTGACTTTGAGGTAGTATCCTTTCGAGGACCTCATCCAGGATGAGTCTTTTCTTTATCTAGGTCCTTAACACCTTCCGAGCTACAGATAATAGCATGTCTCAGATTGACGTCACTCATAGATTTACCCAACATCAGGGTAAATTGAGGGTTGTTGACTTCTCTTGATGAGAGATGGCATTCAGATCACAACACTTTCCATCTCCTGACTGGTGAGATGAGCGACGCACCTAAGGATGTATGGCGCATTATGCAGATTCTAGTTATGGGTCAGGAGATTCAGTTTGAGTCACACTCTGTGATATCGATTGTGTCTGCACAGAGGTACTTTGCAGATTAGACTATAGTCCATAGATATCTGACATGGGACTACATGTGTGATCACTATGATCATTTACCTATGTATCTTTCTAGGTTGATTGGAGGTATCCTCATGCCTGACAGAGGTCAATATGGATTCATGTGCGGCTGGGTTGAGACTTTAGAGCAGATGGTTGTCTCATCACATAGATTTGGCTGGGGCACTTGTATATTATCCCACATGTACAAAGAGTTACATGAGATCATTTATGAGTACTCTCATAGTATGATAGTAGGTATTTTTATATTGCAAATCTGGGCCTAGGAGCACATCCCAGTTACATGCCCGATTATAGACAGACAGAGCACTGGAGCATCCTTATGTATATATGTATTTAGGTTTCATCTAGCAGCCCCATCTGGGTAAGCTGGAGTAATGGCTCCATGTTCTAGATGACATCATAGTAGTCATATGGACAGCGTACTTGGATTGTGAGGAGTAGACTTCAGATAGGTGTGAGATGCCTTATTTTTTTTAGAGTAGATATTTGATCGGTTAGACCCGATATATTATTGAGTGGTTTCTTGTTACTTGTGTTGCGGCAGTATAGCCATATACAGGGCAGGTCATAGGATTTGATAGCATATGCACATATTCATGATGAGGAGCCTCTTTGGGGGGCTAGATTAGTATATGAGACCGCACAGCTAGAGATCAGTCAGATGGTCACGCCAGTGGCAGACAAACTTGATTCACATTCGTGCCTCCACGGATAGATCCAGGTCCATTATTGACTAGGGATCAATAGTGCAAAAATAGAGGCCATCAGGACAGGTGTCGAGTGGAGGAGGTAGACCTCCTAGACATGATCCTCCCATAGATACAAGTAGGGATTCTGGAAGAGATGAAAATGCTTTATCATGGTGTTAGAGAGAGCGTGAGCAGCTTAGATCTTGGATCAGTACATTGGATACTTTTTTGGTAGACAGGGACAAATAGTTAGAGGTGATGACATCTGAGAGAGATACCTATGCCTGCACAGCTACACATTAGGTCTAGAGAGTTGCATACTACTTTGCTTTATATTGTGTGGTGGTTCCAGAGGCACAGAGAGGTCTGTTGTATTCTAGAGTGGCACAACACTCAAAGGGAGCTATGCCTCCACCAGCGCATCACGCTCAAGCCGATGCACCACCACCTCCTCCAGATCAAGGAGAGGGTGGCAGTCAAACCTGATATTGTCTTTTTGATATTTTGAGATATTTTGTATATTGATCCTTGTGAGATTATCCATTGTACTAAAAAATTTGATACTTGTATATATGTTTCATCATGATCATATCTATATTATTTTATAGAGAGTTCCACATTTTTGATCTGTTCCATCATTGATATATATCTGAGATAGTTGTTTATGATCATGATATGTTCATGGGTTCTCTTTCTTGGTAGATGTTTTAGATTGATGCACGTGTGATTATGGACTTGATCTCTTGATGATTTAGAATAGATTATGTTGACGGGAATTTGTGACCGGGTCTGCCAACATATGTAAGTTGTCACTGGGTATCGAGGTACCGGCCAACTTTGCCTGTAAAGGTTGTCTAGGGAAATGAGATTCCTTGGGCCTTCAAGCATGTGAGAGTCAGGTCTCGACAATATGAGAGCTTAGTTGGGAAATGACTATTTTTTTGGGGGGGATAGTTGGTTATCTTGGCTCATCTCTTCCGAGGATTCAAGTGAGTGGGTTTTCCTACAAGCATTCGTTAACTTTACCAAATAAACTTCAAAAGATATTGCAGAGTTAGAAATATTCCATCTACATATAGTTATACTTAAACATTCAAAACATCAACAATGCTCTAACACACTACACTAAATACCAAAGAAATATAGAATCAGCAGCTCATATTTGATCAGTAGCAAAGAAAAAGGAGGTCGTTAATCTACTTGAAGTATTAGAGCAAAGGACATAAGAACATAAAGCATAAAATACCGTCAACCCAGAGATCAAAATGCTAACAACTTCATTGATAGAACCCTTCCTTCTTCATTAAAATATCTCCAGCAAGCACTGGTGCGTGTTACAATGGCGGCTCCTGGGGAGCATTTAACTACTGAAAGCTCAAAACTAAGGAGCATTGAGCTCTGCAACAAAGAACTGAGAAAACCAAATTGATATTATTTATGGACTGCAAAATCATCAATTTCACCGACCCTTGGAATGAGGCCAGACTTATTATTTATACGCATGATTTAAACTAAAACTTAACCTAATTCATTTTACACTTTACAATATAATACTATTTCTAGTGGCTGGTACTACCTACGCAAGGCTACAAAAGACCTCGAGACAGAAAAGGTCTGACATGTCAGAAGAATAAGAAAAGAAAAGAGGAGGGGAAGAATTGGCCTTGATAAGAGAGTCGAGAGGAGAAAGAAGAAATTCAATCCCCCAGGGATTGAGGCTACATGCCTCATAAATGGGAAAGCGGTGCCTTGTCTCCGATGCACCAGGTGTAACATTGAAGCGGCGCCTTAGGAAGACCATCTATCAAAAACCTCTCGTTGAGCCGGCATGCCTTGTTGTGGTTACCTATTCTCTGACACCTTTTATTGACTACCTTGAAAGTGACCGGTCAGCCTTGGGATCTGGGACATGGGTCACTTTAAATAATTCCAAAAATAATAATGAATCTGGGACTCCGGGATCCAGGAGCTCATGCCCCAAAGAATGAATGAATACAAAAATTATATCTCTTGACAATCATCTCCAGAGTCTGGAGGACCTTATTGTTCTTTAGTATCATTGAATGTCTACAGGAGCTGGGCGACCCCATCTTCGTCTATCCTTAAGGTCGGCCCAATGGTATTTGGCTGCCTCCAATTGCTTGTCCAAATCTAGAACATTTTCCTTGAACTCTGTGGCCATCTTGTTCGCATCATGACTCTGAAGCACCATGCGAGTGAGCCTTGACATTTTCACTCCATCCATTCCCTCCGGGGATTCATACCGAGACTCCATCAGCTCGTCAAACTTTCCCAAGACATATTCCTCCAGAGTGCATGTTTCAGTGTTAAAGGGATCAGCTCTGGAGAGATTTGAGATGAATGACTTGTATAAATTGAAAGAATATTAAACTTCCTGGAATTTTTCGTGCATCTCCCCTACCAGTTGCTTGATTACCCCCAATGTGAGGTCAAGTTTGGAGTGTTGGTTCCAGACAAAGTCAAAAGACTCCTCTCCTAAAATCCTGGCCTCGGAGATAATTTCTTCTCCGATGCCGATGAACTCTTCCATCTCAGCTTTCCATGCCTCATAATTTTTTATATCTCCCTCCCAGATGGAGATAGTATTTTTAGCCCGATGTAGAGTATTGTTGGCCGCGTACAAGTCTGGGAGTGTGCATGTTAAGAAATGCCAGACATTTCCCACCTGTTCTGTAACCCACTCATCAACTGCCTGGGCTTTTCTTTTTATTGCCCTTAATGAATCTATGTCACTTTGAGGGAGCAGTGTGTCAGATGCAGACGTGCCCAGGGGAATGGCAGTAAGAGGTTGTGCAAGCTCCGTCAGCAACCCCATGAGATTGGGATTCTTTTCTTTTTCTACCTTGAATTTATGGGCCTCTTTTTCATAATGAGCCTCCACTACCTTGGTCGCCTCTTTCAATAGTTCAAGTTCACCCTATTTCCCTCTATTCCCCAGTGATACCTCAGTGATTGAGTACTCATCAACCTTAGTCATTTCTTTGTCTACACCTGGGGAAGGTGTCGCAATTACCGTGACTGTATCTCCGCCTGGCCTAGTCTAAAGAGTATGGACTGTTCAGGCTTTCTTGGTCTTGGGAGGGTCCTGCATTTACGCCATCATCTATGCCAAGGAGAGATGGCCCTTGGGTGTCATTGGGGCCTTTATTTTGTGAGACTCCATCAGCCATTGTGGTGGTAGGGGTGGCTTTGCAACCAGAATATGTTCCTACGATTTCTCCCTGGGATCTTGTTGCGCCCCTTCGACAGTATGATACATCTCTGACTCCTTCCCTATATCTTTAGGTTCACGCAAGATACTTACTCTGGTGTTTCTTGTATCCTTTTCCCCGGTGTCTTTATCCTTGACAATGTTAGGATTATCATTTGTTTCCTCAGGGTTCCTTTCATCCTGCTGCTATTCATAAGCTTCTGTTGCTGGTATGTTCTCTTCAACTGGTGTATTCTCTAGAGGTGGGGGAGGCATCAATCCAAGATTCAATGTTTGGGCCACTGTGATCACCTCCCCAAATGTTACTCTTAGAGATGGCATTTTGAGCATGGCATTGTTATTGTTTTTTCTTGTTGGCCAAAACATATCATCTTTCACCAGTTCACAAACTGACTCAACCAGACAAAACCCAACTTCAACAAAGCATAAAATACCTTCTACTCTTCGGGCTCCACATAGCCAGGTGGGTGTACCTTACTTCTCTGCTTATGCAAACTGATACAAACACCCAATAAGAAGATTCACTAGTGGATTAAAATAGAACAAACATGTCCTACAACGGGATTCATAACTGAGATGAATCTCTGATATGGGAAGCCTACCCACATGCTCAATATATCTTCCAAACTTATCAACAGAAAGGGAAAATTGATTTGAAAAGATTAGATGCAAGTCTGGTGTAAAACCAGTGCCTTATCCTAGGGTGCGGAGTCAAAATTGAGAAAACATCCACAAAACTTCATCAATTCAAAAACACCTAAAATCAATACCCTGCCTTACAAACTACCATTTTCACCGCAAACATATGATCATCAAATCTATGCATTATTTAAATTCTCAGAGATTATCCAGCCATATTTACTCCCCCCTTGAAGGAAACTTATGGAAAAACTCACAATCTACCTTGTAAACGACAAATTGGACATTGCCTTACAAATCCAATTCATAA
>MU226477.1:5332291-5355788 GCA_018584345.1 Thuja plicata
TTTCTTTACAAGCCTCATTGTCACCAGCATCAACTTCCTTTTCGCAGGCAGGCCATTGATTTAATTTCTACATAAGCCTTGATCTGAATGTGAAATCTATTCACAATATACACTTCATTTTTAATTTGCATGAGCCTCCATTTGAAAAATGTTGTCTTCAGAATGCATGAGATCTCATTGAAATACATGAGTCTCTGCTAACTCACGCTGGTCATTAAAATATGCATTGGCTTCCAACTTAACGTGAGTCCACTTGACACTCACGTTACCTACCGCCATTCTACTTCTTTATGCTCAAGAGCTTCATTAAGACGTTCTGGCTTAAGGACCTTAATTGCAGCCTCCTGACCAAGAGACGTCCCTCAGTAGGGATCCCCACAGGAACCAAGTGCCTTATCCATTGTGAAGCTAGTCAGGTCCAGAGTGGGCCCGGCTAAAAATTTTGAATTCAAACTCCCAGACCAGAAACTTCTCCAGACGTCCCCAGGACGTCCCAAAATTGAATAATGAACAAACCCAGATCGCCAAAAGATCAAAAATCCTTATTTTGCAAAAGCACTAGAATCATGCGAACAGGCCCGGAAACTGGCTTCAAAAACTGACATAATGATTTGATCAGACCTTGCCCTCTGACAAGCACATTCTCTGATCTATAAACTATCATTCCCCAAAATGGCATCTCATTAATGTACCCGAGTCGAAAGATATTAACCTTTGAAATTGCCATTTTTATTTTATTCCTGCAAACACACTGTCAGAAAATGATTTTTAATCGCCGTAATTGATTTTAAAAGGCTGACAAATGGATTAATAGGGGGCTCAAATCTGAACTGGAAGTAGTATGTCAGCTTTGCAAGACAATGCAAAAATAAATTCGTCAAAAGAATAAACTAGCCAAAAGTTATTCACTGGCAAAGTAGGGCATTTGGATTTTCAGGAGAACACACTTTGTAGAACCGACTACATTTTGTGAAAATTGCAAATGGGATGAGCTTGGAAACTTGGTCAAACTGATTGGCCATGGTTCCGGATTTGGCACACTTGGAGTAAAACATGACTACAACATGACTCAATCATTAGATTTCTCATCAGATCACACAGGTTTCCTTTTCACACTGTCAAAATAGCCCTTAAAACTTCTGGACTTCTGGGTTTCAACAAAACAATAAAAACTACAAACGGATTTGGCTTTGAAAAGTACTGAAACATATTCAGCAAGGGCTAAAAATGGACAGGCCAGAAGAGGAACATGCCTACAATACAAATCCATCATTAATTCTTCTTGACCAATCACCGGGTATCAAATATAGCTTCATAAACAGGGCTACCGGCAAACAAATGAACCAGTGCACAAGTGCAAAATTGAGAAAACACCTCTGGAAGGGGATGAATAAACAAGGTCAAAAATCATCACAGGGACCTGAAAACTGACACATAGAGAGTATGAAATGTTTAAAACAAGATGTTAGGCTTAGATTTTCATAACCCTTATCAAATTTCATGATATTCAATCCTGAAGTAGCCCTTCTCGGCGATTTCTACACTTGGCAATTTTCTGATTTTGAGACCCCCTAGAAACGAACTGATGAAAACCCATTTGAGCATGCAACCTTAGGACTCAGAATAAACCACTGAAGCATATGAAAGGCAATGGAAAAATTCATTTTATGAAACCACCCAGAATACACCTGGTTCCCACATGCATCTTGAAAGCAAAATAGCACAAATACATGCTAATTTAGAGTGCCAACACGGGTCACGGTTACTCCCGTAGGTCCGGTTTCCCCAACTATGCCATTTGCTCATCATGCTTCTACCTTCCCTCCTCAGTCCTTGTAACCTATATCTCTAGGACTTCAGGGGTATCCACCTATTTTTGTCCCTTTTCTTCTTCTACCCGGGATTCCTATCCTTGTGCAGGCTCTTACTCTGGGAGTTCATCCTGTGTGGAAATTTATTCCGCTAACTTTATGATATCCCCTTGCAAGTTTCCAAATTCGTTAGTCCTGAATAAATCATAAAATTCATCATGGGGAGGGGGATTCTCTAGGATATCCTTAGGCTCTTTGTCTGGCTCTAGGGAGTTGGAAGAAACAATTTGTACTTTTGGGATGCTTGGCATCCCAAGTTCCAACTCTGCTCTTGGTTGAGAGGTAGTTTTCTTTTTCTTTCTCCTAGTTACCAAAGGGGGCCCTACATCCATTAGAGTTTCTTGCTCCTCTTCTGCTCTGGCTCCTGTTTCTCAGACCATTAGTGCTGCCAGCGAAGGGGAGGAGGGAGGACGAACGGGCCCAGTCATGAGTACCGGGGTGGCCAACCGCGTGATCAATTTATCTTTCATCTATTGGGATACCGCCAGTGTCTATTGCATTTTCTCTTTTATGGGGGTCTCAGATGGGGTTTGCAATGGGGTCACCATTATTCTTTTTCCTTTATCCTCCCCCTAAGAGGAGGTTCTGGCCCTAGAGGTTAGGCCCCGCATTGTCGGGCCAAATCTGCGTGTACTCCCCGGGCATGCCCTTTTGAAATAAGCATGGCTACGCTCAACCACATTGCTAGTGATATCCTCAATAGTTGGCCCCTCCTGGGCATTCCAATCTACTGGAGGGAGGGCCATCTTGTCTATTCCCTTCTCTTTGTAATGAGGGTCTACTGTGGACCCGGTGTCTGAAAAAGTCACTCAAGAATTTCCAAAGCTTTAGCCTTTCCATCATCCCCATTGTCATCCGGAGGAAGTGCTAGCTCTGGACTTCAAAATCATCTTAGAAATCTTCCCAAAAGTCCTCCATGTGGAATATATGGGTTTTTGATGCCCGGGGAAGCATCGTTGATATTTTACCTAGCGGATCAAAGTTCTTCCATGCTAGATAGATTTTTGTTAAGCCCAAGCTTTTAAGCTCGTTGTCTGCCTCTTTGGCTACAGCCAGACTACATGTGTAATTCCCATAGGTGATTGGGAATGGAACATTGACCACCTTATTTACAGTGTAAAGGGCGTGCAGTTCCAGAATCTACCGGCAATATTCTAAAAGAATTATTTTGTTCCTGCAATGCTTGGGCAACAAATAAGGTTTCCCGGAGAAGCCAGTTATCTGAATGTAAGTATGTTGTTGGAATTGGATATAGTAGTGGCAATTAATTCTAACCAAATCCATTTCCTCCTTAGAGAGGCGATACCTAGCATCCCAGGTAGGTCTGAGAATATTGGAGTAGATGAAGGCATCGTTCACTCGACAGAAGCTGAGGAAACTAGCCTCCCATTGGATTTGAGGGAAATAATCCCAGGGAGCCTTTTGGCCCGGGCCAACCCCAAGTTCACCTGATGTGAGCAGCCCATTTGTGATGGGGAATTGTTATGCTAAGGCCTAGAGAACATAGGATGTCATATAAAATTTAGAGCTCTGGGCCACCTGAAGGAACTGCAAGTCCACATGGCTCGAAATGATCGCGACCCAATCAAAATATTTTTCGCCAGTGGAGATGTCCAATAAGAAGTAATACATCCATCCCAAGAATTCTTGGGCATGGGGTTGCCCAAAGATCCTGCATAATACTATGATCCCCATTTGGATACTTTCCTTGAATTTGGATCTGGGGATTTCCAACTTCATTCTTTTGGAATATTTATTTTGGGTCTTCAGCCATTTGTTGTTCAGATACTGTCGGGCCATTACCTCCAGCCACTAAAATTGTCCCAAGGCATTAGATCGAGTGATGATGACTGCTTAGCCAAATTGAGGGATCCCCAAACCTGCCCAAAAAGTTGCAGCATCCAGGGAGACCATGGGAGTAGGATATCCGGTCGGGACCGGAGTGATGAGCATGATGGCCCAGACGGAGGAGTTGTAATGTGCTACAAGGGTGAGAATGAGTTACGGAGCTTGCACGGAACATGGGAAGCAAGCGGCCTTTAGAATCTCAGATTCTCCAACATTGATGGCCAATTGGTCCCCGGCCGTTTGTTGGATGAACATCATTTTGACCAGGGCCTGCAACTTTGCCCACCATCTGACGCTAGTGTCAGTAATCAACTGGACCTTGGATTCGATCTTTGATCCTACAATAGTATTATCCTTCAAATATTTCATGCTAAGGGGCAGCTTTTCTAGGGCCCTTTCAATATTTGACCTGAAGGCTTCCCTGGTGACTATCATGGTGGGGAGATCTGGACTCCTGGGTGGAGAAGATGTAGAAGCCTTTGACATAGTGAAAGTGTGATGTTTGAAAACCTGCAAGGTAAGGCCACTATCAGAACTTTTATAAGATAAAATGCTACTTCGGATTCCGGAGAACTTACCACCGCATTGCGCATTTCACCTAAAAAGTTAGTTTATGTCAAGATCTGGAAAAGACATGCATAGAATGTAACTTGGGATTTTAACCACTATCCGAGCCCAGGGATTTCAGCATGTTTGACAAAAGTAAGATATAGGCTAGGCGAGGACGTAGGGCCCGAAGTCCCAAAAACTAGTCGTTGGAAGACATGACTGAAAGATGATTTGTCAAGCCTATGTGGGCATCACATGGTCATGTAATAAATAGGCATTATGGTGAGGATGGTGCCAACTATCCAAACACGTGAGAGACAAGAGCCACTTGGCGGATCTTAAATGCGCGCATGGGAAATAAATGTGCCATAAAGACTAATTCGACGGCGGAGAGAGAAACTGACATGTTTGAAACCACCCAAGAGCTGAGTTCCAACCAGGTGGTATTCCATCATGTCTATGAGCTTACGAGATTTAGAAAACTAGACAAGAGCACGAAGAGCTGAACCCAAAATTAGAAGGATATACACTAGATATATATAGGAATTTATAGAGGGCTGAAGGTCGAGACGTATATACATCAAAAAAATATAGCATTTACAAGCCTTTTACAGATTTAAACAACCTTTACATACATAAATGAGCTACCCTAAGATCGTATACATTATTAACACTAGCTTAAAACTGCACAGAGGGTGGACAACCCTCAGGCAGAGCCAACCCACCAACAGGAGGCAAACCCAAAAGCGAAAATACAAAACAAAAACTGCAAAACCAGAAAGAACAAAGGCAGGAACTAGAGAACCTACCTGGAAGTCTGAAGAATAGCAGGGAAGAAGTGCACCAGGAGCACTGCTGTAACAATTTCTACCTTCAAACGACCATGAACAGACACCTCGAATCAACTGGTAATAACCGACTAAGCATGGAGTAATTCGCAGCTTAATCACAGTTTAGCCACCTAAGAATCGCTCTGAATGCACAAATGTTTTTAATCGCGGTAACTGTAAAAGTGGCATGTAATTTCTATTTATACCCAAGGTAAATGCAAGTTACCCTCTTCTCTGCAAACTCTGGAACAGACAGACCTCCGGACTCTAGGCCCGAGGATTCCATGCAACCATACCTTCTTGCGAGGAGAAGACATCGTGGTGGGGAATCTCGAAGTCTGGAATATGGCTCGGGAAAGAACAACAAACTCTAGGACCAGGTCTCGGAGACATGAAAGACAAAAGAAGAAAGAAAACAAACCTCACAGGAGGAAAACCCAGAGAAGGAAACAAAGAAAATAGAAGACAAGGCAAGAGCCAAAGTGAAAAGAGGGGACCCAACATTTTGCACACAAAATGTAGGGATGGGTATGAAAGGCATAACAAATTCATGTGATGACATCATTTATGCTCTTTGATTTATTACTGATATATAAATGTATTTAGATGATGCTAGTTGAATATGCATATGTATGTTTCTGAGATTTTATTTATGCAAATATATGTATGGATGCAATTAGGATGTAAAATAAATGCAATGCTTGAATGCTTTGTGTTTGTATTTTCTATTTCTCATTATGAATGCAGGATGTATGCCATGGATATGGAACAACATTAATATCAGTAATATAGATTAAGTAGTTAACTTGGATTTCAGATGAACTAGGAAATCATTTTGAGCTCAAGTCCTTATGTTGTTCTAAAAAATGAATCATGCAATCTTTAAATGCATCTATATGAAGACTCTTAGGACTGTCACTGATTTGTATACATAGTAGCATTTTTATCATCATTGGGCATTTTTGTAATGGACATCATCGGATAGTAAAATTGTCACTAATACCCACAGGGTATCATGAAAGTATGAATACTATGTGTATTGGATGCAATGTCGAAAATAAACCTAAGCATCAAGGACTAGAGGCCAAAATGACTTGTTAGTTATCTCCTTTTTTTTTAAGAATCATCTTCTATTCATTTGTAATGTAAGATATGTGACACGCAATGACCTTTAATATTCATATTGTTGGGTACATAATGTATCGTACACCTTGCTTAGAATCTGATGTAGAAACAGACAAGGAAATTTGTTCAACGTCACTGTAATTTACACATAACAAGGATCAAGATATATGCGGCTATCCACTCATGTCAGCAGGTCTTACCATAAACATCCAAGCTAGGTGAAATTTTTAGGATCATTGAAACAATTACCATATACAGAGAACCAAGAAAAGATTATGCCCCCTGTCCTTGCAACTCTTTGTCTTTGAATATACATCATGAGGTAACTCAGAAGACATAACAATAACCAATTGATAATCAGTCAAAGAAAATTAACAACTGCTTACATGCCCATAGTTTGAAACATCATCGGAACATAAAAGAGTCATAATCAAACCAAGATCAGTCTATATGTTTTTAAGTAGTATTGAGAAATATTGTTGATTCATTTTTCAAGCACAGTAGAGAATCATTAATCAGAACTTAGAATCAAGCAATATGTTTTTATGTCTGAGTATATGAGATAAACTTTGTCAGCAATTGCAATCCAAGGTAGTATTAAAGTGTTGAGAAACACTAGTATGATGTTTGTTATAGGTAGGTGGTGTTGAAGAAACACCCTTCTTTGTGATAGTGACGTTTTGATTCAAGTATTTAGAAATACTATTTTGCAGAGGCAAACCATCGTAGACAAGGAACCTAGGATAACCTAGCAGACACAGACCAAACATACTAGAAAAGATGCCCCCAGTGCCGAATGACTATTCCTAAGATGCAAATGCAGACAAATCCCAGGCAAGGATAGGACATTTATAAGGAACCAGAGTCAACCAATAGCACCGGTGTGATCGTGAAGGATTAGTATCAGCAATGCATTGATAAATGGATCATAAAGTACAAGTGATGCCTATTTGCCAGGTTTTCACCACTCGACAAAGCTTTTTTATTTTTCTTACCAAGATGCCTGTTTGCTAGGTTTTCGCCAAGGCACTTTTCTCTTTTTCAATTTTTTTTTTCTTTTTCCTTTTTTCTCTTTTTTTGTTAGTATCAAGGTGCCTGTTTTCCAGGTTTTCACCAAGGATACCTTTTTCAGGTATATTTTTCCACTATTTTTGGATTTCTTCAAGATCAATTTTCTGATTTTTTTAGTATTTTCTGAGAACTATTTCCACTACACAGGCTCTGTCAACCAGATGTCAAGCGTAGAACCGCTTCAATTGTAAGGTATTGAAGGGATCAGGGAGAACATCCCCTTCTGATGTAGCTAATTGATAAGCTCCAGTCCCAAAAGTTGCAGTAATAACAAAAGGCCCCATCCAGTTGGGTTCAAACTTGCCTTTTTGTTCTCTATTTGGATGGTTTTTAGGATTCTCTCTAAGAACGAGATCCCCCACTTGAAATTGTCATGGTTTTACCTTCTTGTTTTACCCTTTTGACATTCTTTTTTGGTACACTTTGAGATGATTGAACGCTTGTTGCTTGGTCTCATCAAGTAGTTCTAGTGCATGAACCCTATCAATATAGTATTGTTCATCTATAACAAGACCTTGGAGAGATACTCACAAAGATGGAATTTCTACTTCAATGGGTATCACTAATTCTACGCCATAGACTAGAGAAAATAGTGTGTCTCCTATTGGCATTCAGATACTTGTTCTGTAGGCCCATAGTGTCGGATTTAGTTCCAAATGCTAGTCTTTACCAGGCTTACTCACAGTTCTATGTAAGATTTTTAGAATGTTTTTATTTTAAGCCTCATCTTTTCCATTACCTTGAGGATAATATATTGAAGAACAATGTTGTGTGATATGAAATTGTGTACAAAGCTCCTCAATATCTTGGTTTTTGAACTGACCCCCACTGTATGTTACAATAAAAGAGGGTAACCCATACCTACAAATGATGTAGTTCAAGATGAACATAGAAACCTGTTTGCCAGTGGCTTTGATTAGTGGCACAGACTCGACCCACTTAGTGAAATACTCAGTGGCCATAATGATGTAATTGTGTCCACTTGAATAATTAGGATAAATATGTCCAACAAGATCAAAGGCCCATTGTTGAAATGTACAATGTGTTATAAAAGGTATGAGTTCTATGGCTGGAGCATGGATAAGGTTTCCATGTGTTTGACATTTGTGACATGTTTTAGAAAGTTGCACGGCATCCTTTTCCATTATAGGCCAGTAATAGCCAACTCTTAATAGTTTCTTGGCTAATGAAAAGTCATTCGAGTGCGATCCACATACACCTTCATGAACCTTTTTTAATGCGCAGTCATACTCTTCTTGTTCTAAACACCTAATAAGCATACCATCAAAACCTCATCTATATAAGTTAGTAGTGATGAGTACATAACACGATGTTGTCCTAATTAAAGCTCATTTTTCATTCCTAGATAAGCCATTAGGTATGGTTTGATCAGTAAGATAAGCAATTATTTTGGCATATCAGGATTGGTCTTGGGAATTTAAAGCATAAATCACTTGGGATTCAGGTGTATCAAAGGCTGGAAAGGATAATTCTTCCACCAAGAAGTCATAGAGGAATTGGTGTTCTTCTAGTTGTAACATGGATGCTAGCGTAGCCATAGCATCTGCAGCTTTGTTTTCCATTCTTGGTATTTGTTGGAAGGTGATGAAGACAAAGTAATTTTTCAAATCTTCTACCAGTTGTTTGTAAGGCATCATTTTCTCATCTTTTGACTAATAATCTCCATTTACTTGGTTGATAATGAGCTGAGAGTCACCATACATATGTAACTCTACAATTTTCCATTTTATAGAAAGTTTGAGTCCATTTACCAATGCTTCATATTATGAGATGTTATTCATGCATGGAAACATGATTTTATATGCCTTGGGTATCTTGTAGCCTTGAGGAGTGATAAATATAACCCCTAATCTAGATCTTTGTTGTGTGAAAGAACCATCAAAATACATCTTCCATGGATATTCAGTTAAGTGCATGATTGTTTCATCAGGAAATTCTATTATCAAAGGTGCATCATCTTGCAATGGTGAATCAACTAGTTAATCTGCTAGGACTTATCTTTTGATATCCCTTCTATCTACATACTTAATATCAAATTCACTTAGAATCAAAACCCATTTTTCTAGTCTTCCTATCAATGTTGTTTTACTCAAGAGATATTTGAGAGGGTCTATTTTTGCAATAAGTTTCACTGTATGCGAGAGCATGTAGTGTCTCAACTTCTGGGATGCAAAAATAACCACTACGCAATTTTTTTCAATGATACTATAGTTGAGTTCATAAAAAACCAAGGTCCTACTGATATAATAGATTTCCCTTTCCTTTTTGTTTTCATCCTCTTATGCTAGCAATACTCCAAGCGATGTAGTCGTAGCTAAGATATAGAGTAGTAATGGTTTTCCATGAATAGGAATCATGAGAATAGGAGGAGTAGCCAACTAATCTTTTAATTATTTGAAATTGTTTTCACAATGTTCATCCCATTTGAAAGTAACACCTTTGTGTAGCAGTTTTCTGAAAGGTTGCGCTCTATCTGCTAGTTGGGACATAAATCTCCTGATAGACTGAAGTATTCTAGCTTGAAGCATCCTCATTTGACTGATATTGCGAGGAGGTGACATCTCCATTATAGATTTTAATTTTTTAGTGTCCACCTCAATTCCTTAAGATGATACAATAAACCCTAAGAGTTTCCCTGATTGGACTCTAAATGCACATTTCTTTGGATTAAGTCTTAGTTGAAATTGCTCCATGCGATCTAGTATCTTTCTCAAGTCTTCAATGTGAGTTGTTCTTATTTTTTACTTGGCTAATGTATCATCCACATAGTCCTCCATGTTTTTGTCTATCATATTGTGAAAGATTCTTGTCATAGCTCTTTGGTATGTAGCGTCAACATTCTTTAGTCCAAATGGCATGATGTTTCAGTAAAATGTTCCCCATGCGCATGTAAATATTATCTTTTCTTGGTCCTCAGGAGCAATTTTTATTTGGTTATAGCCCAAAAATTTGTCCATAAGAGAATACATCTGATATCCCACTGGGAGATCTGTTGATGGGACTTTGTGATTAGCTCCACCAATAGAGATAAGTTGTCACTGGGTACTGGGGTACCAGCCAACTCTGCCTGAAGAGGTTTACTAGAGAATGAATTCTCCTAGCCTCCAAGCACCTGGTAGTCGGGTCTCGATGGTGTGGGGGGAGCTAAGTTGGGAAGGTGACTATTGTGTGAGGGGATAGCTATTTTTTTAATCATCTTCTCAGGTATTTCAAAAGGGATACGGTTTCCTGCAAGCATTTAGACTTAATAAAGAAATTGTAAAAGATAGACCAGAGTTAAGATATATTTCTACTTATAGTTATGCAATATATGTTCAAACATCAACAATGCTCCAATACCATAAAACCAAACTATATATCAAATACACACAGAACTAGTGATTCACATGCATTCAATAGTAAAGGGAGATAGAATATTAACTAAATGAAATATACCGAAGCAAAGGACATGAGGAAACATACAGCACAAAAGATATCACTACTTCAGAGATCAGAACAACACATAATGTATAGCCACAAGATGTTCTTCCTTCTTCATTAACTCAAATGGTTTCAGCATCACTGGCGAGTACATTCATAGCTCCAAGGCAGAATTCTAAGCTACTAAGAACAACTGAGCATTAAGCTCCTGAAAACAACTGAAAGTAAAATGATATGCTTCTATTACTACTAGACTGCAAAATCATCAATTTTGCCGACCCTTGTTATGGCATTGAACTTCTTATTTATACACAAATTTTGACCTAAAATCTAACCTAATCTAAATGTACACTTGCCAAATATAATACATTATCTTGTGGCTGGTACTACCTACACCACTTATAATCACCTCGAGATATGTAGAGGTCTACCAAGACAAAAGAAGAAGATAAGAGGAGAAATCTGGAAGAATCGACCTAGAGAAGAGTGTCAATGTACTTATAGAAGAAATTTGATTGTCCTGGTAACCTAGGCTACATGCCTCATAAATGCAAATTATGGCTCCATGTCTTCAATGTGCACTAGGTAGTTAATGTAGGAGTCGCGCCTCAGGAGAATCACCTATCAGAACCATCTCATCCGCCTGACATACCTTATTTGGATCATCTACCCTCTAACCTTTATTAACTGCTTGACAGTGATCGGTCAGCTCCAGGGAACCTGGACACAGATCGTTGTGAATGAATACAAAACTTTGGACCTATAATTTTAGAGTCCAGGAGCTTACCCTCAAAGAATAATGAATCTTCAAAACCTTTCCCTGCTGGCAGAAATTTTCGGAGTCTAAAGAATTTTACTATTCCTTGTTCTATTTAAAGGCCTCAAAAATTTGGATGATTCCTTCCTCATCCACATCTTTGATGCATTTGCAACAATAGTTGACAACCCTAAATTGTTCATCAACTTTGTCAACCCCCTCCTTGAATTATGCAGCTACCTTTGCTATTTTGTGGGCCTAAAACATCATTTTGGTTAGGTGTGACATTTTCCCTCCATCAAAATCCCTGGAGGATCGGTATCGTGACTCCATTAACTCATCAAATTTACTCAATACAAAATATTTCAGAGCACAAGTTTCGGTGGTGAAGGGATCAACTTGTGAAACCCTTGTTACAAATGTTGTATACAAATTTAAAGAATTCTAGACTTCTGGGATTCTATTCTTAAGGGTTTCTACCAGTTGCTTGCTTGTCTCGATTTTGATACCAATTCTGGAGTGTTGGACCTGGAGAAACCCAAAGGGTTCATCTCCCAAAATACCTTCTTTTGTGATGACTTCCTCTCTGAAGTTCATTATTTCCTCGAGTTCAGACCTCCACTCTTCATACTTTTCTATTTTTGTCTCCCATAGCGAGATGGCGCTGTTCACCTGGCCCAAGATGTTATTTTCCTGATAGAGGTCCGGGAGTGTTGCTGTCAGGAACTTCCTTATGGCTGTGATTTGCTCAGTGACCCACCCATCCACAGCTTGTGCTTTCTTCTTCATGGCCCTTAGAGTATCAATGTCACCCTACGAGAGCAGTGTTCTGGATGTGGAGGCTTCTAGATGGATCATGACCAACGGCTGTGTTAGTTCTCCAAGGAGCCTAAGGAGATTCACATTCTTTTCTTTTTCCTCCTTTAGTTTCTGGGCTTATTTTTTGTATCAAGCCTCAATTGCCTAGCTCACCTCTTTTAACGGGTTCAATTTTCCCAATTTATCTCTCCTCCCCAGAGGAACTTTGATGATTGTATAGTCTTTGGCTTTTACTACTACCACTTTCACATCTAGGGAGGCGTCGCTACTACTACAATGGTACTTCCTCCTAGACCGGTCTGAAGGGTATGGATGGTCTGGGCCTTCTTAGGCTTCTGAGCTTCTTAATTCTAGGCCATCATTTCAGCCAGAGAGAGGGAAACTCTCATTGCTGCCAGGGTCTTCCTTTTTCTCGACTCTACCAGCCACTACAGTGGTGGGGGTGGTCTTATGGCTAGGTCTTGGATATTGGGTTTTTCCTCAAGGCTGGATCACTCTTCTTCAATATCTTTGCTCTATGTGGGTTCCTTTTCTCCACTCCTGGGATTCCTATTTCTCCCACCTTGGTGGCATTTTCATCTATGGTGTCGGGGACCCTGTCTTCCCCCGAACCTGTAGCATTAGTATCCATATCTCTGGGGTTCTCCCCTATGTCTTGTTGCTGCTAGTTTTCTTCAGCATTATCCACTAGGACATTCTCCTCTGAGGGCACATCTTCTGGAGGGGGTGAAGGTGTCTAGCCTATATCTAGTTGTTGGACTGTGAAGACCACCTTGCCGAATGTCAGATTTTGGGGTAGTTAATCACCCAGATTATCTAGAGGCATCTCGAGCATGATGAATGGGGGTATGGTTTCTCTCAAAGGTCCAGTTTCCCCAGCCATTCTCAGTGGCTCATCTTGTGTTTGCCTTTCCTTTGTCTCAGTCCTCAGGACCAGTGTTTCTTCAGTACTTGGTATATTCACCAATTCATGTTCTTTCTCTTGCTCCTGGACTTCTTCTTCCAGAGAAATTTCCTTTTTTTTCCTTTCCTCCTCCCCAGGGATATTTTTTTCCTCCTGTGCAACGATCTCTTCTACTGCCCTCTCAACATCTTCATGTAGACTTACCAGATCATCGATCTGGAAGATGTCATCAAAATTTCCATGGGCAAGGGAGGCCTTTGGTCAATCCTCTATTTCAAGGATAGAAGGGATAACCTCTGTAGGAATGTTGCCCGATTGCTCGGGGCTTACATATGTGCTTGGTGGAGGGTTATCCACCCTTGGCTTCTTTCTTCTTATTTGCAGTGGAACCCTAATGTCCATGATAGCTGCATTCTCATCCTCTTTGTTCACTACCCGGCTCATTAGTGCTGCAAGTGATGGTGAGCCTGAAGGGAGGGTGGATCCCACCAGAGTAACTAGAAGGCCGAAAGAAAGCCTTGTGCTCACTGTTTCTCTCAACTATAGAGATGATTCAAGCTGGGTGTGGATCTGTTCCATAATAGGTGGTGGAACTAATGGTGGGGCCAGGGCTGGGGTGTTCTCCTTTGCTTTCCCCTTGTCTCTTCTCTTCCCAGCCGCTCCATTGGCCAAAGAGGACCCCCGCAAAATTGGACCCCGGTGGGTGCTTTTTTTGCACACTTTTGCAAAATATTCATGGATGTATTGTACAATGCCCTAGGCGAAATCCTCAATTGTTAAAGTCTCCAAGGTGTCCCAATCCACCAGAGGGAGATCCAACTTGTCGATCCCCTATATTTTGTAAGATAGGTCCTCCAAGGGTGTGTTGTCCAAAAAAGCTTTTGGAAAGGTCTAAAGGTCGAGGCTCTTCATCATCCCTCTGGTCATCCTTGAGTATCTTCACTCCTGGATGTCAAAGTCATCTTGGAAATCTTCCCAAAAGTCCTCCAAGTGAGGCTCGTGAGGTGTGGACGCTCAAGGCAGTGTTGTGTTTATCTTTCTGAGTGGGTCAAAATTGTTCCTTGCTAGGTAGAACTTGGCCAGTCCCAGACTCTTTAGCTCATTATCGGCCTCCTTGGCCACTGCAAGGCTGTAAGAATAATTCATGCAAATGATCGGAAATGGGATGGAGGTAACCTTCTTCACTCCATAAACTGCATGAAGTTCCAGGATTTGCCTACAAAACTCCATCAAAATAATCCTATCTCCACAATGCTTGGGTAATAGGTAGGGCTTGCTAGAGAATCTGGTCACCCAAATGTAAGAATGTTGATGAAATTGAATGAAATAATAGTCATGTGTACTCACCAAGGCCATAGCCTCCTTTGATAGCCGGTAACTGGCATCCTGAGATGGTATCAAAATGTTGAAGTAAACGAAGGTGTTGTTTACTTAGCAAAAATTGGGGAAGTTGGCTTCCCATTGAATTTGCAAAAATGGTCCCACGAAGCACTCTGGTTAGGCCTGGTCCCAAGGACACCCATTGTAACTAAACCCTAAATTCTAAGTCTTTGCTATGCCAGTTCCTATAAAACATATGAAGTCATGTAGAACTTTGATGCCCAGCTGACATTGTTCAACTGAAAATCTACATGATTGGCAACAATGGTTGCCCAGTCAAAATTATGCCCGTTGGTGGAGATGTCGTACAAGAAGTAATACATCCATAGTAAGAAATCCTAGGCATGATATTCTCTAAAGACACGGCATAAGAAGATGATCCCCGCTTGGATGCTTTCTTTGAAATATCTTTGGGGGATCTCCAAATTCATCTTCTTGTAGTCTTTCTTTGGTTTCTTCAGCTAGTGGTTATTGAGATGTTGTCAAGTGAGCTATGGAACTTTGTAAAAATCCTACATTGAGGTGGCATGGGAAATGACAATAGAATTGGAGAACTGGGGGATTCCTAGCCCTGAAGAAAATATAGTAGCATCCAAATATACTAAGGGTGTTGGATAGCCCGTTAGGAGGGTAGCAACAAGTATAACGACCTGGATAGTGGTGTTTTAATGCTTGGCCAAAGTTAGGATCAACTTTGGGGCTTGCACAGAGTAAGGAAAGTAGGCAGCTTTGATGATGTTGAAGGTGGCCATGTTCTTCACCATATTATCTCTAGCGGAATGTTGGGTGAACATTGTTCTGATTATGCCTTGTAATCTGGCCCAAGGTCCGACCTCAGTGTCGGTGACTAGCTGCAACTTAGAATCCACCTTGGATCCTATGAGGGCACCATCCTTTGGATATTTGGATTTGAGCGGGAGTTTTTATAGTGCCCTCTCGGCCCTTGACTTGGTGGCCGCTCTCGTTGAGGTGGTTGGAAGTTCTAGACTTCCAGGAGGAGAATCCACCTCAGACATATTGATCATTGAACTATTGATAGCCTGTACAACCAGACAATCATTAATACAAGCTATTAAATAAAACCAATTTTTGGGTTCCAGAGATTTTGTCACCATTTCGCACCTGTTCTCAAAAAAATGTTAGCTTGCATCAAATCCCAAAAAATGTAATGAACGATAACTTAATTTGGATTTAATCAAAACACGAGGGTTCTGGTCTATGTGACAATGTGATGAAGGTCGTGGGACTACGTGGAACCCAGAGTCCAGAGAAACTAGCCATTACTGAAATGACAGGGCAGTGAGCCATACTGGGCTGACGTGGATTGTTGCATGGTCATACAATAAATGATGTAGTGGAATTAAAGGTGATAGATGTCTTGACACAGATGAAATGAATGCCACTTGTATTTTTTTTTAATCCCATACATGGGGGAATATAATATCGCCATCAATGCCAAAGTGACGGGAGGAGAGAGAAAAGTTGTAACTCAAATCGGCGAGGTGCCAAGTTCAAGTCCAGCAAGAACCAGGTGGGCGATCTCAAATAGGGTTCAATGACACATAGAGCACAGTGAAATCACCATAGGGTAGGTTGGATATGATGGAATACATAGGCCAAGCATGCAGATCTACAGAAAACTATACAAACTGCAAGCTATGCACATTTTTTACATAGGAAGCTGAAGAATGATGAAATTTACAGCAAACACGGCTAACCAACCTACACACTACCAACCACATGAAGGAATTTACAACCATTTACACTATTTTACAACTACTTACACAGAAGCCTACACTATCTGCAAATGTACATAAAATACAGTGCACAGAAGGCGGACAACCTTCCTGCAAAGCCATCCCACCAACAGAAAGCGACGACAAAGACCAGAAACAAAAAGCAACCAAACAACACCTAAAGAACAAAGGAAACAAAATGCAAAACAAAAGAAAATGGAGAACCAAAAGGACATACCTTAAAATCAAGAAATATAGGAGGAAGGGCACAGGAGGTGCTCTACAAACAGATAGCTTCACGAACTACAAATGCACTGAAGACCCTACGGGATTTCTCGAAGCATGCACAAGCTCAAACAACAACTTCACTATTGAACACTCAAAGAAAACATACTTAGGTCACTAGTAATTTTCACAAATCTCTCTTAATTGCTCTTAATTCACTGAGGGTAATTTTTTCGCGGTAAATGTAAAAATGACAAGTGAAACACCATTTATACCCTTAGGTGAAAATGCACCGCTTCCTTTCGCAAGCCCCGAGAAAAAGGCAAACCTTCAGACTCTAGGCCTAGGGAATCCATGCAACCACACCCTCTAACTAAAGAGGAAGCAATGGAAAAGAATCTCAGAGTTTGAAATCCGGCCGGCACAAAGAAACAAAACACTCTGAGACCATGTCCCGGAGTGAGTAAAACCAAACGGGAACACAACCACGGCTGCGTGGAGGCAAGGGCCAGAGAAAAAAAAAGAAATAAAAGGAAACAAGGAAGAACCAAAATAAAAAAAAAGGGGACCCAACATTTTTCCCACAAAATGTAGGGACGGGTATGCAAGGCATAACAAGATCTATAATCATATTAATGTTGGGTAGCAGAAAATCATCCTTAGGACAAGCTTTGTTTAGGTCTCTAAATTTTGTGCAGATCCTGATAAATTTATCTATTTTAGAAACTAGTACCATATTATAAATCCATCTTGCATAAGTGATGACTCTTATGAATCTAGCTTTTAATAGTTTTTCCATCTCTTCTTTCACTAGTAATGCCACATGTGGATGCATCTTCCTTAATTTTTGTTTGACGTGTTTGATTCCAGGAGCTATAGATAGGTGATGCATTATTAACTTAGGATCAAGTCCAAGCATATCAGTGTAGGACCATACAAAGTTGATCTTCTTCTCTTTGAGGAACTCAGTGAACTGTATCTTTCTTCTTCTGATAAGGATTTTTTCAGGTGAACAAATTAAGGACCTTATGTTGTTCCCAAGTTAATAAAGAACCAATATTTCTATCAACAATCCTAAGTAGCGGTATCTCATCTAATTCTGGGACAATAATAATTTTAGGGGAAGTGTTAGAACTTTCTCCTCTCTCCAATAGAGATGCAAATTTATGAATCACATCTACCTCAATGTCCATGGTAGCATCATACATGTGATCCCATTCATAATCATGTGAATCTATTATTTCATCATCAGATCTGTTTAGAAACTCAGCAATAGTTACCTGATGTACCCTATTAGCCATTTGTGGATCAAAGTGTGGTAAGTCTAGGACATGTGAAATTGTGACTAATTTCCCCCAGTTAGGATGTACATTTTTTTGTTGGCATATTTCTTCATGATTTTATTCTAGTTGTTGGACTTATGGAGAGTCTTTTGTTGTTTCCCCTATTTCTTGGACATCAGCTTGTGACAACAAAGGAACATGATGCTCTTGTTGTGCTACAAAAGTAGCTACATATATTTCCCCTTGATATTTGGGATACTCAGTACCAAAGTGTAATAATCTTTCATATGTCCATGGTTCCAATGATGTTTCTTCTTCGTCATCACTTCCTTCATCAAAGATTGGACCATCTCTTAAAGTAGGGTTTTCTGAATTGTTATTGAAACCTAACCCTATTTTGTCTTTGGTGTTTATGAATTCCATGTGTATAGGTTCAGTGATTCCTTTTCCTTTATCTCCTAAAGGTCCCTTCCCTTTATATCCCATTTTTTTTAGAAGTTCATATCCTTTACCATACTTTTCTGGGGATATCTCTACATGTTTTACCTCATTTTCTCTATGTTCTTCTCCTTTATCTTATTTTTCATCCTCTTGAGAAGTAGAGGCTCTAACCATACCAGTTGGTTTATGAATGTCTTTTTCTTTAGATGTAGTAGGTGTGAAAGATGAGGAATGTTTCCCATAAGATCTTGAAGACACAAGAATGTTAGCCAATGACGGTGTCATGTCTAGTTTGTATTCCCCCATGCTAGTTTCTTCAAGTTTCAGTGTCTTTCCAAAGCTTCTCATCACCATGTCTTTAGAGGTTTCAGGTATGGATTATTTTGGGACTTCCTTATTGTGAGGAACCATACTGTCTACTTTAACATTGTTGCAAGTGTAGCTTGAATCTACAGGAATTGTCACTTCCACCCCATTATGTGGGAATTTGATGCATTGGTGGTAAGTAGATGGCACTGCTTGCATTTCATGTATCCAAGGTCTCCCTAGTCATATGCTATAGGCCAATGGTAGATCAAGAACTTTACAAATCACATTGCATTCAAGTGGTCCTATTCTGATTGGTAAAACAATGAGCCCTTTGGATGATCTTTCTTCTTCATCATAAGCCTTGATGGTTATCTTACTTCTTGAATCAATGGTTTGTTCTAAAAGACCCAATTTATTTATTAGGTTGAGAATGCATATATTCAACCCTGTGCCTCCATCTATCAAGACACATTTGACACATGATTTGTGAATCAAGACTTCAATGTGAAGGGGTTGGTTATGTGGATGAGTCAAGGACTTGTCATCTTCTTCTAAAAAGGAGAGGTAATATGGATTTGATATGTGGTTGACCATTACCTGGAACTTATCTACATCAATTTATTTTGGAACATTTACAAAATGTAGGGCTTGTTCAAGAACCTCCCTATGCACTGAAGAGATCTTTAGTGACTCAAATATAGAAATTTGAGCTGAGGTCCTTTGCAAATTGTCTACCAAGTTATAGTTTGCAGATGGTATAGTAACTGTTTGTCTTTTTGTTGTTGGTTTAGGAATTGTGACAATAGGTACTTTAGAGAATGTTGCTTTCTTAGATGAGGATTTAACTCCTTTAATCACGACTTGTGCTTGGCTTCGAGTTACCACATTTGAATGTGTTGATGTGTCTTTGGCTCCTTTAATAGTGATCACATTGATTGATTCACTTTTTATGTCCAACATGTTGATCACATTATCGTTATGAGAGTAGGTGTAATTCACCTCCTTTTCCTTTAGAAGCTTCCCCTTTTTCGTAGTTAGGGAATGGTTTGTTAAATTTCATGTGATCTTTGTTAGTGGTATGTCCTTCCAATTTGATTTTTCCTCCCTCAATAAGGTCTTGTATAATGTGTTTGAGCTTAACACATTCATTAGTCTTATGTCCTTTGTTCTTATAAAAGACACAATAGGCATTGTCATTCCACCATCTTGGTTTAACTTCTGGTTCCCATGGTTTCAAATCCGGTATTGTGAGGACTTTATTATCCAAGGGATTCTTCAAAACTGTCTCAAGAGGTTCTCCCAATGGATTAAATGTTCTTTTAGGTCTATAAGTCCATGGTTTACTCTTGTTGTTCTCATTGTTCACTATTGGTATTGTGGTTGTTACCTTATCTTCTTTGATTGCTTGTAATCTGGTCGTAAGATTGAACACCGCTAGTTTAGGATTTGCATTGGATGCTTCTACCACTCCATCACTAACAACATTCTTGTTCTTGTTCCACAATTTAGGTTTGTTGTTGTAGTTGTTAGATTTGTTATCACTTTGAAGTGTGATTTCTCCTTTCTTGACCATAACATCTTCGGCATGAATAGCATTCTTGATCATTCTATCAAAGCTAGGTGAATCTTGCATTTGTAAAGCATAGCTCATTTTGGGTACCAAGTTGTTAATAAATATTTCCATCTTTTCAAATTCATGTATTGCTCTTGAGTACCTTGCAAAGATTCTCCTCCACCTTTGGTAAAAGTGTGTAAAGGATTCACCTGTTCTTTGTTTTCTGTTACAAAGATCCATCACAGTTACATTATGTTGTATGTTTTAGGAGTAATGTTGGACAAATATTTTTATTAACTCCTCAAAATATTGCACACTTGGTGTGAGTTTGGAGAACCACTCCATAGCATTTCCGCCTAGACTTCTCAGAAATAGCATCATTAGATAAGTAGGTTCATGCATGTACTCTATGCTTAGAGCAAAAATTCTCTAACATGGTCATGTGGATTGGTTTCTCCCATGTACTTGTCATATTTGGGTCTTGCCATGTTAGGATGAAGTGGAACCATGTTGATACTCTTGTCAAAAGGAAATGGGCATATGTGTTCCAAAGAGTATTTTTTTGTTGGTTTGATCTTTTCTTGCTTGAGTGTCGCAATTTATGTTTGCATTAAGGTCAATTGCTTAGTGAGAATAGAAATAGGTGTTTGTACCTCCTTTTTCTTTAGTCTCTCAACGTCATAGTCTTTGGGAAGTCTGACTCCAAGAGAAGCTAAGTGTAGGAAATATTTCTCTTTGTCTTCACCAATGATGTTTTCCAAGGTCCTTTGGAACTTTCTACTTTGTTTGAGCTTGTTATACCCCTCTTCAGATATGTCTTTGTCACTATCTGAGTCAAACAAAGGATGACCGTGATTTTGTTCTCCGTGACAACTTTCTTGTTTGTTATGGTCTTGTTCATCATTATATTCAACAAAAGTTGCACTTCATTCGTGGTAAGGTGCTTCCATTGTGGGTGAGTCTTTATCAAATAGGGGATTGTGATGTGTCTCTCCTTGTTGAAACTTGAGTAATATAGGAGGTCTCTTTGAATTGTTAGCAAGGTATTGATTATGTCTTATGTTAACCATGAAATTTTTTGATTAAGGTAAATACAGGTTTTAAAGGGACCCCGAAACCCTGAACAAAGTGGTCAAAAAAGATATTCAAAGAAACCCTCAAAAACATAATGGACCAAGACCTAGGAGAGGGTTTTACAATAGGCACCCACAACCTGGATGAAGAAATGCATGAAACAACCTTTATACAAACCCAAGCTAAATAAAAATCCAAAACTAGGATTTTCCTTTAGCACCCTTCTAAAGATTTTTTATTTTAAATTAAAAGCCCAAACAGCCCAAATAAGAACTAAGATTTACCCTTACCTCCCTTCTTCTAGAAACATAGAGTCATCTCAAATTGTAGTGAGGAATTTTTATGATGTTTACCAACAATTGGGGTCCACCCCTCCTCTACCACAGAAGCCTTCTCCAGGCAATCTTGAGAGGAAGGTCTCAAGAGAGAGGAAGAAGAAGAAGTCAGGATAGAGCCAACAAAGGGACCTACCTCCAGACACAAGGGAGAAACACCAAATCCATATTTCTCTACAACAATAGAGAGACTAGCCCAAACAGGACTAACTAGAAGGAAACCAGCAAACCCAACAGGAACAGAACCAACAAAATTAGCTGTAGACTATTCAGCACCAAACCTACCAACAGAAATGACAGAAGACCCAGCAATACCAGAACTAACAGGAGGAACATTAGCAGTAGAGGAATCACTGGGAGCACTGAGACTAGTAAGACTAGTACCAGCAAAAGCTCCAATGGATTGTTTAGTGGATCCAACAATACCCAAACCAACAAGAATTGTATGGTTAGAAATATTTGAAATAGTGCCTAAAGAGGAAATGTCAGTAGACTGAACAACCTCAGAACTACCAGCAGTGGTGTTAGTAGACCCCAAAGGGATTGTTCCTATAGGAGGAACCTCCTTAGGACCAACATTCTCAGCAAGATCAATATTTTTCCTTACTGTATAGTGATCATAAGAAACACCCTTCCACCAAGAAGTAGACCTTTTAGTCTTAGTCTTCTAGAATCCGCATTGGGCCACCAAGTGACCTGTTTTAAAACATTTCCTACATCTGAAAGGAAGCCCTTCATAGTCCAAGGTTTGAATCCAAGAAGTGTTTGAGTACTCAAGCTTAATCTTTTCTAGTAACCACTTAGAGATATCCATCTCTACCAGTAAACGAGCATAAGTTGAGTGCATAATATCAGATGAATCTTCATCCACCATCAAAAAATCTCCAATAGCCTCACCCACCGCTTCAAATAGGGAGTCAAACCAAAAATGAAGGAAAAGATAGGGGAGCCTTACCCAAATTGGAATCTTGTTAAATATTTCAAAAGAGGGGGAGAAATCAGGAAACTAGGGTTTCATGACCAGCAAATAACGATTATCCCAAGAGAAAGAATTATTGCACATAATCAACTTTCTATCTTTAGCATTATCAAATTTTGCAGTAAAAAAACCTTTTTCCATAGGGAAAATATAAACAGTACCAGAAATAATAGGTTCCCAATGAGCATAGATCCATCGATGCAAGTCAGCAAGACTCAACCACAAACCCAAGAAGTAAAAAATCACACCACGAGAAGAAGATTCAGATGATGCGAACTCAATATCTTCCACCACTTCCTCATCCAATTAGATATGGATAGGGTTCAAGATAGGGAGAGGTCTCTTATTTGCACCACAACCAATCCCAACCCCATCAGAGCAAGTGGTTAAGTCCCCAGTAGAAACCATACCAACATAGGATAATGTCCCCTTAGGAACTGAAGCACCACCAAGAGGAACAAAACCAAATGTAGAACTCCTAGTTAGGGATTTTTTTAGTGGCGATTCTTCGCCAATTGGCGAATATGTCCCGTCAGGCGTATATAATTTGGCAAAAAAATGCATAGCGTACTGTTTGACCGGTTCGCCCAGATTTTATAAAAAACACGTTAATTGGTTGGGTTGTTCGCCACTATTTTCATGTAATTTCACTACGGTAGTGGGGTTGTTCACCCATTTATCTATTGTATATTTACTATTATTCACCACGGGATTAAGGAAGGGGTATTTATCAAGGATCGCTATTTGCCAAAGTCCCATTATCCCAAGTTAAAATTTTATTTGCACTAGGACCCAATTCGCCATGCATCGTAATTCATCGTGTCCCAAATTCCTGCCATATTCGCCTAGTCAATTACTTGGAATTACGCGGGGTTTGCCAAATATTAGTTGTTATCATATGCAAACGTCGTCCCCTTTCGCCAAAATTTGAAATAAGCATTTGTATATAAGGATAGTTTCAAGAG